>APFE031721586.1:0-28029 GCA_000404065.3 Pinus taeda | reverse complement strand
CCCCCTTTGGCCCCCTTGGCTCCCCCTTAAGTCACAACGTTGTGCTGCTAGGAAGTGACTTTTATTCTAAAAGTGAGTTATGTCACCCTTTTCTCATTTTGTTTATTCATAACTAACTATAGAAGGCAAAATTGTGCAAAAATCAAATATTCCAATTAGCCTTAGCTAATTAGGAATATTACAATAGTCCAATCCAGGGATCACTAGGCCATAATTGAGACACCACACTCCAGGCTTTACCATATATCCTACCATTCACTGTCAAGCATTCCTAGGCCTGATCAAGGGAAACCACCTCCAAGATTTACTGTATATCCTTCCATTCACTAGTCAAGGATTCCTAGGGCCACTGCGGCACACAATACAATGCTTTAGAGCAACCCACAGTCTGGTTCAGGGGTCACTAGGCCAGTGTATTTACCATAATCCATAGTCCAGTTTAGGGATGACTAGGCCATGTGTTCTTTCATTCATAGATCCACCTCACACAGCTTTGAACCTATTTTACAATCTAACTCAACAAAAACATGAGAACTGCATCACACCATGATTGTCTAGAAAAGGAAAGGCAAGGCTGAACAATGTCACACCTTGAAAACCCATGCCCATGACAACAAGAGAACTAAGAACACACATGCATAACCATGCATGCCAAATCTAGCAAGGAAATCCCACATGAAAATTGATACTTGCAAGTAAACTTGTTGTGGCGGCTTGATCTTTTTCTTCCTCTTTGGCTTCTTTTCCTTTCTTGATCCAATACTGAAGTGCTCTACGAAAACTCTAAGTGTCCAAGAGTGTGTGTGAGAGAGAATAGAGAGAAAACTCCAAAACGGAACTGACCAAAAGCCTCTAAATTGATCCTCAGGATCATTTTTATCAATGAGGCCTCTAATCTCTCCATTTTCCATTATTTTTCCTTCATTTTCCTCCTCATATGCAACCTTTGACCTTCCTTTTCTCCTATTTTCCATTTTCTTCATAAATAAAATGTCAATAATGCCTCTTTTCCTTTCCAAATTCCTTTGTCATTACCTTTTTCAATTTCCTTAGCCATAATAAACCGAAATGGCACTCACTAGGATGTTTTTTGCCAACATTCCACTTGTAATAAGTGTTGCATAACTGTGGTTATTATTCTTCCTTCATTAACTTTTATTACATGGAATTTTCACTAGGGTTGTTACAAACTCGATCCGGATACTGACCTGGCTACCATTGTGTGCGTGTTTTCCCTTTGATATCAAATGTAGAGATAAGTGTGAGACTGAATGTAATATGTTAGAATATTGTGGATGAGATCATCTCTCCATTAATGGCTTGTGGAACATGATATAAGAACATAAAAACAACATCATGAGAAAAAACATGCCTTACGGAAGCATCATATAGTTGAAACTTGTAGGAATTTATAGGGTAAGTTCCTCAGATAGAACACCAAAGGGCAACACTCACAAATAGATCACAGATCAATACACTAGTATTCTTGATGTGGTTAAAACCCTCAAAGTGGGAAACAATCCATGACCTGAGCCAACGCGGCCACTTCAGGAAATTTATTAATGTAAAAGAAAGAAAATTTACATAAGCTTCTCTCATGAATGGTCACCTTACAAATGACACTCCATGCTCTTTAAATAGAGATCATGGACCAATCGGTGTTAAGCCATGGATCAAGTGTCTGTAATACTGAGGATAGAATGAACCATCGGATCACTTCATTTCTAGAACATATCATGACTGTCAGATTGTAAGTTACAAAAATACATAGTAAAGAAACACACTTTACCTAACTCTACACTAGACCAAGTTATACTTAACTATTTCCTATGTGTCAAAATATCCTAACATCCCCCCTTAAGAACAACTTGGGATAGGATTGAAGATGTAAAATTATGACACAATAGGAGAAGGAAGGAGGCACTAAAGCCTATCCCCCTTAGTGACAACTTCCTTAACTCCAACCTTAAATCAAAGTTTAGTAAACTTCGCCTCTGTGAGTGCCTTTGTAAAGATATTTGCAACTTGATCATCAATTGAACAATATTGCACTTCAAGAAAATGGTCATGAATGAGCTTTCTGATGAAGTTCCTGTGTAGTTCAATGTGTTTATTGCACTGATGTTGGACTGGATCTTTGCATAGTTGAATGGAACTTTGATAATCACACCAAAGTGTAGTTGGATGTTGCCGCTGAAAGCCAAACTTTGACAGGATCTAACGAAGCCACATGGCTTCCTTACTAGCTTCTATGACGCCATACTCTTCTTCTACTGAAAAAATAGAAATGGCACTTTGTTTCTTGCAAGCCCATGTAATAGGTGCAGAACCAAGAGTGAAGACATAACCTACAATAGACTTTTGATCATCAGGGTCACCAACCCAATCGAAATCAGTGAAATCAACCAATAGAGGAGATGCTTTTGCACTGTAATGAATCCCAAACTAAACTATACCTCGAACATAACGAAGTATTCTTTTAACTTCTTTCCAATGACTTTCATGTGGGTTTTGTATAAACCGAGCAATAAGGCCAACATCAAAGGAAAGGTTAGGACAAGTATGGGTTAGATATAAAATTTTACCTACAAGTTGACAGTATAAGGTAGCATCGAATATAGCTGAATTACAAGTGACTAAAAATTTGGCTCCAGACTGAAAGGGAGAAGGGGATGGCTTACAATATTCCATGTGAAAGTGGCATAGAAGATCACATACATACTTGGACTGGGAAAGGGAAATACCTTCCTTGGATTGCAAGAATTGAAGACCAAGAAAATAATGAAAGTGTCCTAACTCTGTCATTTCAAACTTCTTTTTAAGGCTAGACTTCACATGGTTTATACGGTTTGGATCACTACCAGTAAGGATAAGGTCATCAACATAAAGAACAAGAATGATAATAGACTTACCCACTTTCTTGGTGTAGACAGTATTGTCAGAATGACACCTAGAAAAGCCAATATCTAAAAGAAAGCTATCCATTTTGGCATACCAAGATGATGCAGGAGAATCCAACCCAAAGAAAATCATTGTACTTTAGTAGACATAGGGGGTCATGTGTTTTAGAGAAGTTAGTGTACTAAGTGTTGAATTAATGTAATATTTAGGCCTTTTAGTGATTTAATTAGATAATGGGAGGAAATTGTAAGTGCTTTCGAACAAATGAGAACACGAGTGGGCAATAATGCCAAAAGAGTCCAAAGCCAACTATAACTCTTAAATAGTTGCATGATTTGAGGATGGGAGAGAGCTTTTAGGAATTAATTTAATTGAACATAGTGGACAGAGGATTTAGGAGTCAATTAAGTAGATATAGGAGTTGAACCAAGATAGCTCAACAGAACTCCTGGCATATATGTAAGCCTACGGGTAGAGTAAAAAGAAAAAGAGGCCACTGATAGTGAAAACTCTGGCATGTGCGAGACAGAGAAGTCTCAAATGTAATCTTTGTTTTTACATATATATATATATAGAGAGAGAGAGAGAGTTTATTTCTTGTCTGTGTCAGTATGCTGAAGAAGTATTTCATGTATGAATTACTTGTGAATTCGTAGGCTCTGCAACAGGTTGCAGGCAGAATTCTGAAGGAGAGGTTTAGGTGGGGTGATTGGGTTTTGATTTAAAGGAACCGTGATAAAAGGGCCTTAATCATATTTATGGTTATAAATATTTGACTCCATTGCAGAATCAATTACCTAGGACAATTGCATTTATGCAAATTCTTGCATATTGTGGGTATATGCGGGGGTAGCCTTGCATCATTAGTGGTATCAGGGCAAAATGGAAGTTATAGCATAATTGAAATCAGAGAAGGATGTAATCAGAGCGGGGAAAGATTTCCTATGAAAAGGAGGTTGCACACTGAAGAAGGTAATGTGCATAAGGCTACAACAAAATACTATAAGGGGAACTTTTGAAGCTTTGGAAGACTGTAGAAGTTCTAGCAGAGACTTGGAGTAGACAGGAACAGAGGATCCCTTGAAGGAAAGAGAAACAAAGATTGGTTAATGCAAGTTCTGAACGAAAGAGGACTTGAGGGATAAAACAGAGGATAATCCATTCAAAGTGCATAAGAATGGGTGAAACAAGATCATGCTGAGATCTCGAAGGTGAGGTAATATGTTCTGTTTTAAATTGAGAATGTGTGTTTTTTATACTAATGCACAGGTGACAGCAAGAGAAGCTGTGAGAGGAGAACCAAATGTGTTCTTGAAGGCAAAGTAAGAAAACCACTCTGAAGGAGAAGTGGTAGTGAACCTGAAGAATCCAACAAGAGATTGGATAGAGAGGATGGATGAAGTGTTCTCAAGAGAGAATGAGATATTGCAGAAGCCTAGAGGGAGCAAAGGTGTTGCTCAAAAGGAGGTTCCAGACAAAGGACCCGTGCTTACCAAAAGACTGAGTGAGGAGAGCTTAGTGAGGTAAGATTGTAGTGAGGAAGACTAGCTGTTGCAGAGGCTTGTTGCAGATGAGTGAGAAGCTCATGAAGAAAGTGGAGAAGAAGATGACTACTGATAGTCATAGCAGAGGTTTGGAGAGAAGCCACAACATAAGAAATATGAAGAAAGAGGATTCCAAGGAAAATGGCAAGAGAATGAGTTGAGGAAATTGACAAAGAGATTGCAGAGTTAAAGAACAACTCGATGCATTAAGGAGGATACTTGAGGAAAGCTAGATACTAGGTTGGGTCTTGAGGAAGAAGCCAGTGGAGTGGCATGAGATGCAGAGAAGGCTAGAACAAAATAATGTAAAGTGTTTGAGGTGAAAACTCAAGGAAGTTGAGTTGGAAATGGAAGATTCCATTTGTGAACCAAAACAGGGAGAAATTCTGGGAGAAAGTGAAGACTACACTGAAGATAAAGAATGGAGATCAAGTGAAGATCTCATGGACTATTGGGATAGTTCAAAACAACATGAGGAGATGCTGACTGAAGATGAAGACTTGAAGACTGAAACTTCAAGTGAGACCAAAAGGTCTGATGATTTTAAATCTGACAATTTGTGTATGTTTGCAGGTGAAACATGTGAAGGACAATTTGCTGATATTGTCATGAAGAAGGAAGAAGACAAGCAAAATCTAAATTTTGTTCTAGAAGAAGATGAGATTGATAGATCTCATATACAATAAGATATCAAGCAACCAAGTGAAGGGCTTGAGGAGATTGAAGAGAAGACCATCGAAGAATTTTTGAATCATATGAAGGATTTAGAACAACAAGGAGATATGATATCTAAAACATCATGTGGGACCACATGGTCTTATGTTTTTAAGATTGATAGTTTGTTTGTGGATGCAGAACAAATGATGGAGAATATTAATGAATATGGTGAGACAAGGATAGCTCTTGAAGAAGGTAAACAACAAGAGATTAAAAAAAACTAGAAGAAGAGACTATGTTAGCTGGAAACATAGTAAAGGATCATCAATTCACTATGATGGTAGTCATAGTAGAAGTAGCCATGGAAGCTGTTGAGGAAGAAGGACATCTACTGAAAGATGTTAAGAAGGAAGAAACCTATGCAAAGGATTTAACCTTGGGAGAAGGAACACTAACAAAGGAGTGTTTTGTAGAGGGTGAGCAATATTTTGAAGATGTCAGAAGTATGGAGAAGTATCTTTCAGAAGATAAAAACTCTGAAGTAAAGGAGGATGGAGAATGTCTCTTAAATGAGAGAAGCAGTGACTTATTGCAGCAGAAGGAACTTAACAATGCATGGATGTGTGAAGGTGTGACAACACATGAACAAGTTCTTGTGGCAGAAGGAGATGAAGTTCAGTCTGAAGAGCTGATATGTGAAGCAACAGTTGAGATTGTTGAACCTTATAATGTCCAAACTAATAATTTGTGTATAAATGCAGGGAACATAAGTGATGATGAAATACTTGCGAAGCGTCACAAAGAAATTGCATTGCTGGAATATTTGCTGGAAAATTCAGAGTATGACAGTGTGATTGCAAAAGAAGAAGTTCACTACAGTGAACAAGAGAATGAAGACATCATTAGAATAGATGGTGTGGAAGAAAGACTAACGAACAGTCTCATGAATTCTTTTGAGAGTTCAACTCAGCATACTGATGTGCTGACAGAGGAGAAAGAAATGGAGCAGCAAATTAAATTATTGCCAAAGGAAGATAAGACACAGAAGTCTTATATTTTTGATGTTAACAAGTGTTTTGTGAGTGTAGGTTTTGTTGAAAACGCTGGAGGAAATTTGGCACAGATGAGTAGCCAAATGAAGATGAAAGAAGAAAATTCTATGGAAGAATTCAATCCATGGAATAGAGATGCTCAATTGCTGGAAAAAATGTTGGGCAGTTATGATTCAATACAAGAAGAGATAATCATGAAAGAGGGTAAGGATTATAGGGAGGCAGTCAACATAGTAAGGGAAGAAAAAGTTGGATCAAGCAAAGGAAAAGTTGGAACAAGAGCAAAAGAAGAAGAAAAAGTAAACCAACAGCTACAAAGAGAAAGTAACCAGTAGCAGTTTAAAGAATTAGTGGTCAGCAACAACAACCAGACACAAAGAGAAAGAGGCAGAAGAAAGAAACAGAAAATGGACTGGTCCAAGGATGTAATGGAGACAGAGATTGAAGAAATGTGGCAATTGATGATGAAGCAGTCCAAATGGAGAAAAATGATAGCAATAGGAAGAAATATCAATCAGAACTTGAACCTGATTGATAAGAAGAAAAAGATGGAGAAAACGACAGCAAAAGTGTAGCAGCAACAAGGGAACAAAGCATGTGGATAGTTACAAAATAAAGTGTGGGATCCAGGAAGACCAAGACCAGAAGACACATGATCAAGAGATCATGAATTTTTTCTACTTTGGGAGTCTGATGCAAGAGCATTCAACCCAAAGAAAATCATTGTACTTTAGTAGACATAAGAAGTCATGTATTTTAGAGAATTTAGTGTACTAAGTGTTGAATTAATGTAATATTTAGGCCTTTTAGTGATTTAATTAGATAATGGGAGGAAATTGTAAGTTCTTCCATTTAAATGAGAACACAAGTGGGCAGTAATGCCAAAAGAGTCCAAAGTAAAATATAACTCTTAAAAAGTTGCATGATTTGAGGATGAGAGAGAGCTTTTAGGAATTAATTGAAGTGAACATAGTGGATAGAGGATTTAGGAGTTGGTTCAGTAGATATAGGAGTCGAACCAGGATAGTTCAACAGAACTCCTAGCATATATATAAGCCTACGAGCAGAGTCAAAAAAAAAAGAGAGGCCACTGATAGTGAAAACTCAGGCCTGTACGAGACAGAGAAGTCTCGAATGTAATCTTTGTTTTTACATATACATACAAAGTTTATTTCCTGTCTATGTCAGTATGCTGAAGAAGTATTTCATGTATGAATTACTTGTGAATTCGTAGGCTCTATAACAGGTTGCAAGCAGAATTCTAAAGAACGCAGAGGAACGGAGTTGACTCAGAGGAATCGTAAAAGGATCCTTGAATCAAGTAAGGAAAAGAGTGAAGCTCTGAGGTGGAAGCGAAATGAGATTCACAGAGGAGCAAAGCTCAGGAGGATTCACACCATAAAACAACAAGAAGCACTGAAGACTTAGTAATTTATAAGTAAAAGGAATGAGTGGAGGAACTAAAAGTGAGACACAAGAGCCGTTAGATCTCTTATAGATCAACAGTTTAGATGATGTCATGAGGAGAAGGGCGAAGCATCGCATCGGCGGAGTAATTGGGTAATTTTGGGTTGTAAGCAGAAAAATTCATTTTACACTAAAAATTAGTGCAAAACATAATCAGAATTAAGTTCCAAACTTAAAATCCTACAAAGCGTAGTCTATAACCTTATTGGGTCTGGAGAACTAGTCGGATCGACGGTTTTAAGTGGTAAGGGTTCTGACCATAAAGGGGGCGATTGCGATAGAGCGATAGATCCAGGACTGTCGGATCGAGAGTCCAGATCGATGGCCCAGATATGATCGCTTATCTCATATCGAGAGATTGGGAATCGGCGTATGGAAGAGACTTGCGATAATACAAAGGGCTAATGAATGAACGAACCTGACATTACTGAGAGCTACGGAACATAAAATTTGAAGTTTGCTTTATATGGTTCAGAGCGGAAGTTAAGGTAATTCCTTTGTATTATGTTAAAGAGTTGCGTCGAGCCTTTTAAGACTAGAACATAGATTTAATGACTCCGATAGTCGCATATCGGAGTTGGAGGGGTGATGAACCACATATGTGGTAAGGCTGGGGAGAATGCGATGGTCGATTGCGATGAGGTTTAACCTCGGGGACTATGCAAAATCTGTATAAAAGCGCAGAAAGGTATGTTATGTGTATAAGTTCCTTTGTAATTCGGTTATAAAAGGGTTTAGCACCGATAAGTAACAATGTGTGTTAATATATATATAACTAAGGTTATGAGAGGTGGTTATGTGTGTTCAGTTAAAGGGATATGTAAAGATGCATTGCTGAAGGGTTTTTAATTTCGATAGAAAGATTCTAAAGGAAGACTTTAATAAAGTCATAAACAAAGGCTTGAGGCTTGCTTAAAAGACCAGATAGAGAGGTTTAGGTGCGGTTATTAGGTTCTGATTTAAAGGAACCGTGATAAAAGGGCCTTAATCATATTTATGGTTATAAATATTTGACTGCATTGCAGAGTCAATTACCTGGGACAGTTGCATTTATGCAGATCTTTCATACTGTGGTTATATGCGGGGGTAGAAAATAATGGAAGTTTCCTAAGTCTATCATTTCAAACTTCTTTTTAAGGCTGAACTTCACATGGTTTATAGGGTTTGGATCACTACCAGTAACGATAAGATCATCAACATAAAGAACAAGAAAGATAAGAGACTCACCCACTTTCTTGGTGTAGACAGTATTGTTAGAATGACACCTAGAAAAGTTAATATCTAAAAGAAAGCTATCCATTTTGGCATACCAAGACCGAGGGCATTTCTTAAGAACATAAAGGTATTTCTTCAGCCGACATACAAGTCTAGAGTCTATTTGTATAAAGCCAGGAGGTTGTTCCATATAGATTTGTTCATGCAATTCCCCATGCAAGAAGGTAGATTTAACATCCATCTAATGGACTTCCCATTTGAAAGAGGTAGTAAGGGAAAGAACAAGGTGAATAGAGTTCATTTTGGGAACATGGGAGAAGGTTTCAATATATTCAATGCCTTCAACTTATGAAAAACCCTTAGCAACAAGATGAGCTTTATTTTATCAAATTTTCCATTTGGTCCAAACTTAGTTCTGTAAACCCATTTTCATCTAACAAGTTTTCTTCCCTTTGGAAGAGGAACGAGATCCCAGGTATCATTTGCCAATAATGAACAATATTCTTCATTCATAGTTGCATTCTAATCTAGATGGCCTGAAGCTTCTGCAAGGTGTCAGGATCATAATTCATTGAAGCTTGATCTAGTAAAGAAGAGGCGCTATCAAACTAAGAATGTGTGCGATGTTGATCTGTAGGATCACCTGCTACATCCTGAGTAGCTCGAACCAATTTTGGAAGCTTTGGAGCTAAAGGAGGATCCCGAGAAGGTGGGGGAGGACTATCATCCTCACTATCATCATCTAAAGAAGAAATATTTTCATAAGTAGAAGGGATAGAGAGAGGTGGCATATCCACCACACTAGGCTCGTAGGCCGATATATTTTCAGCAAACTTTACATATCTTTTAATGATAACATTTTTGGATTTAGGTGGAAGAAGTCCATATCATTTGATATCTTCAGAATATCCAACAAAAATACATTTTTCACTCTTAGGTTCTAAGGCTTTATGTTTCTCATCTGGAATATGGGCCCATGCTTCACTTCCAAAAACACGAAAGTGACTTACATCTGGTTTAATTGAGCTCCATGCTTCTTCTGGAGTGATATTCTTTAAAACCTTAGTAGGAGTGTGATTTACTATGTAATTTTCACAGTTAATTTCTTCTACCCAAAAATTGAGACTAAGTCCTTTAGATTGAGGCACACAATTAGCCATTTCCTTTAAGGTGCAATTCTTTCTTTCATTTACACCATTTTGTTGTGGAGTATATGGAATAGTATGTTGCATTTGAATTCCATGCTCAGTGCAAAAGTTGATGAATTTTTTTTAACATATTCTCCGCCATTATTATATCTTAGCTTAATAATTTGATGTCCACATTGTTTCTCAACAAAGGCCTTAAAGGCCAAGAACATGTTAAATACTTCACTCTTTAGTTTTAAGAAGTATATGCAAGTGCGTTTGGAGAAATCATCAATGAAAGTTAAGTAATACTTGTAGCAAGAGAATGAAACAATTGGAAGTGGACCACATAAATCACTATGCGCAAGTTGTCAAGGGGCTGAGGCATGCCAAGAGGCACTTTTTTCAAAACTATCCTGATGATGTTTTCCGAGTACACATCCAGAACAAACACTATCTCTGCAAAATACCATGGGATGACCTGTCACCATATTTTCTTTACATAGATTTTGAAGGGAGCGATAGTATAAGTGACCAAATCGCTCATGCCAAATGTTGCTCAATTCATCATTATGAGCAAAAAATATCGAGGGAAGAGTTGATGACCCAAATTTGTTAAACCTATACAACCTTGTAGAATCATCAGCAATTCCAATAGCTAGAATCTGTCTAGGATCTCTTAGGTCCTTAGTTACAACATCGTGAGGTGAAAATTCAACGGTTCTACCTTCACCTGAATGACTTATCTGATATAAAGATAGAAGGTTGCAGGATAAGGTTGGAACACATACTACATAATTAAATTGACCATTGTATAGATGAATAGTTCCAGTCCCTACAACACTTAGAGATCTATCATCACCAACATATATATTTTTGGTTTTAGAATCATTTAAAGAAGAAAACATGGCTTTGTTTTTGGCCATGTGATAAGAATCTCTAGAATCAAGGAGCTACTCATGAGAATGAGAAGAATAAGCTACATTTAGTGCATAACTAGACCGAGATGCTTGAAAACCAGATGCAAAAAGTGATATTCCTGAAGATGAAGTTGAAGTTGTAGAGTTCTCCAAATGGATGGTATGCTTCTTCATTGCTGCTTCCAAGGCTTCCATATTCTTAAAGCATTTGGATTCTAAGTGGCCATCTTGATTACAAAAGTTGCAATGTATATAAGTCTTCTTCCCTTTGTTTTTATTCACTTTATCATTTTGTTGAATTGATTTTTCATTTTGAGATTGAAAATGCTTAGGATCCTTGGTTGGTTTAGGACCATTCCTTTTAGGATGTTGCTTCTGATTCTTTTAACTTCATTGCTGCTAGGCATCTAAGGCTTTCTTAGAAGAGTTTCGAAGATTAAGAAGACCAAACTGTAAGAATTTTTTTTGTTTTCTTATTAAAGAATCACAAAAGGAATAAAAAGAGGGGGACTTGTAGTCTTGTCCTTGAGAAATAAAGGCTTCTCTAGTAGAATGGAAGGTGGAAACAAACACAAACTAGGCTGGTCCCAAATTACTAAGAATGGAATAGATAAGGCTATCATCTTCTTTATTAACCTTAACATCGTCCAAGAGAAGTCTAAGGGTCTTGAACTTGGACAAAAAATCTTCAATAGAATAAAAATTATTGGGGTCCAACGTAAGCAACTCATTTTCAAGTTGATGGGCTCTAATTTCATTTTTAATTCCAAAAACTTTATTGAGCTATTTCATCGCTTCATTAGGGGAATCAAGTTCTGCGATATGGAGTCTAATGCCTGGATAAATAGACATCCATATCAACCCACATGCTTGATCTTGCCTGTTTTCCCATTTGGCTTGCTTATATTCATCTTTAGGTTTAGACTCTTGGCCTAAGGCTCTTCTATAAAGACATTTACTTCTAAGTAAATCCTCCATGAAGGACACCCATTGGAAGTAGTTGGTGTTGTCAAGGAAAAATTGGCACGGACTTTCCTTTTTAAGAGAAAATGAAGTTGTAAATACTGAAACTAAGTGTTCCAATGGAAATATCTTGAAAAATTAGGCCGATACAAAAAAAACACCTCTAAAAACAACTTCCGGATAAAAAAGTTATGGCTTTTTGAAGAAAAGTTATTGAAGATGCTGACAAAGTACGTGAATGTGCGGAAGTGAATGATAATGTTATATTTAAAAAAAAAAAACCCCTATTTTCAAACTTAATCTAATTAGGTCACTTAATTTCTATTTTTTATGTGACCCACTTTTATAAATAAGTGAAAGTCACTTTTACAATGGTACTTTATGAGCTACCCACTAAATTGTAACTTAAATAAAAGGTAAAAAGACTTTAGAATTATAAGTGACCCACTTTTTATAATGGGTGAGAACACTTTTACATAAAGTAACTTTAAAACATAAGTTACATGTGCTTTTTGAAAAAGTAACTCAACGAAAAGAAAGACTTGAACCCAAGACCTCTATTCTTATAAAGTAACTTTGGACCCAGTGAGTTAGTTTAAAAGGTTAGTAATTTTTGGAAAAGAGGAAGGTTTTTTTTTAGTCACTGAAGCTTTGGAGGGCGTGCTTACTTGAGAAAATAATTTTTGCCTACAAAATAAAGAACCACACAACCCAAAACGGACATGCAAAAAAAAACCAAACCTTATGGCTTGAAGTTATATTTTGCCAGAAACTAAATATTTTCCTCAATGTTTCTGATTTTCCAAGATCACACTAAGGCACGACGGAAAAAAGCATACACATGAGAAAAATCCTTCCTTTTTGTTTCTCATTTGCCCAGATTGCACAGAGTCATGGGGCAAAGAGCATATGTAGAAATGAAAGGTATAGTTTCAGTGATAAAAACGAAGAGATAAATAAACCAAAATAAACAAAGAGATAAATAACTAAAACCGCAAATAAAGACTATATACCTCCAGATCTTAAAAATGACATAGCTAGGGATATCAGAAAACTTTTCATGTGAAACGAAAGGGCTTCATCACTGGAGTAGATGCTCCTAACATAATAGAGTAGTCCTGTCAGCCTGAAAGCAATAAGAAACAATAGATATAAGAAACGATAGTTAGATGCAGTTGTACCATTTTAGGATTTGAATCACCAATGGATGCGGGCCTCAAATAGCTCCAATACCATGTAGTAATTTATAGGGTAGGTTCCTTTGATATAACATCAAAGGACACTGCTCACAAATAGGTTACAAATCAGTACACCAGTATTCTTGATGTGGTTAAAACCCTCAAAGAGGGAAACAGTCCACGGCTTGAGCCAACGCGGCCACTTCAAGAAGTTTATTAATGTAAAAGAAATAAAGTTTACATAAGCTTCTCTCATGAACGTTCACCTTACAAATGACCCTCCATGCTCTTTAAATAGAGATCATGGACCAATTGGGTGTTAAGCCATGGATCAAGTGTCAGTAATACTGAGGAGAGAATGAACTGTCAAATCACTTCATGTCTAGAACATATCGTGACCGTCGGATCGTAAGTTACAAAAGTACACAGTAAAGAAACACACTTTACCTAACTCTACACTAGACCAAGTTATAGTTAGCTATTTCCTATGTGTTGGAATATCTTAACAAAACTAACCAAGACATACACAAAGGGAAAATGCTAGCAATCAACTACAAATTAGTTCACAATCAACCACTAACATTAATATTGAATTAAGAGCAAAGATTCAAAGCCAACACACAAGTTTCATGAAAACAAATTAGTTCATAAACATGTAATTGATGTGTAAACCACATGCATACATGATTGAAATACTAGATAACCAAAATAAAAATAAAGGAATGCACAGGAATGGATGTATGAACAAGAAATATTCTCATTAATATTGTCACCCATTCAAATACATGTACACAAGCTCGTTAAAACCTAATAGTGGGACAAGAGCATTTCATATCATCTTCATAAAATAGCATTAACCTTACAATCCCTCCACTTATAAGCTACCAAGAGCGAATTCTTTTGGCTCCTTAAGTACAAGATATCCATCCTATAACTAGTGTAGCTTAAGTACTAAAAGACCTCTTGCATGAGGCATGATTTTACATGTATAGAAATGGGGAGGGTGACTTTTCACCTTCTCTTAGGACCTTTTGACTCCCTCATGACCTTTAAACTTCCAATTGACTCTTAAGCTCCCTTTTGACCTTTATACTTTCACCATGACTATTAGACTCCCATAGGACCTTTGGAATTCTCTTTTGTCCTTTTCCATGATTTCAATATTTATCATTTATGATAAATATAATATATTTACAATATGGTCAAAGGAGATTCAATGAGCTTTGACATGTCCTTTTGTACGTTAAAATGTTTGAAAATTCCTTGATGATGTCTTCACCATGCCCTTAGGTCTTTGGCCATCAATTTGGTTCAATCATCCACAAAGTGTTTAGACATATACAACCAACAGTAGTTCCGTTATTCCAACCTTGCAAACATACAACAATTCATTAGGATGCGAGATTATACAAACAATAAATTATTATCATAAATGAAATTGATTTACATAAATAGTGCTAAATGGTGAATAATAGTCTACATCCCTAAAATGTTGATTTTGTTTTTATTTCTGTTGGGCATGGAATCCCCCCATAGCATGTTATGGGGCTCAAAGCCCAAGTTTTGAGTACTATTGTTGTAAAGACTCTGTGAATTGCGGCCGCGGAGCACAAATTGTATGTTAGAGTCATAGGGTCGTCTACCCTAAGTTTTGAATGTAGTGTCGACCTACCCATGGTCGCACCATGGGATTGTATAAATTGAGCGAGGCTCTAAGTTGTAAAGATAATGAGATACATGGAGGAAATGAATGGATTCTAGAACATAGCGAGCATAGAGTAAGAGTCTAAGTACCTTGGGTCGTAGTAGGAGGAAGAGGCTCTGCAGCTGAGTGTGTAGAGGCCTAGTCGAGTTCGCAACTAAGTGCACAGGCTCCTGCAGCTGAGTGCACAGGGCAGAGTCGAGTCTTTAACCAAGGAAGAAGAATAATAAAGAAAAGTTTTATCTGAATTCCGTCCATTTATTCTTGTTTGATATCATGTGCCATTATACTATTTTATTTATCACGCACACTTGTATGAATGTTGAACACTGTTAAGTATAACTAAACACATACATATAAGCTAAGTGATCAACTAATATCAGGTTAATAATAAGGATTTGGGTAATAACACTGTTTGGTCCCCGAGTAGGGCTGCGTGAGGGCAACATCGCAGGCTACAAGGTATTAATAGGTGTGCATAGCGACGCGCACGCAGGGTCAAACCGCGAACCACTTGAAATCATCAGACATCCCTAGGGTGCGGAAACCTGGTTGTAGCACCCTCCCATACTACTTCGGGTGAGACCTCAATCCACACTCCACGGACTATTGCCAAAAGGGCTAGTAGTACCAAGATTTGTTTGGCTAAATCACCTCTGAACCTGGGTCAGGCCCCTACAAGCCAAAAAATGGTTCCGTTGCTGGGACCAGGATCTGCATAAGGGATGTATGATGTCATGTCACTGGAATCCACAAAGAAAGAAATTGAAGGGTTGTTGGACAAGAAGATTCACGAGTTTGCAGCGCAGAAAAACAGAAATCTGCAAGTATCTAAGGAATAACAGTTGGAGCACTACTTATATATAGAAATCCACAAAATTTTCTTTGCATCCTTTCCTTCTGAGTTGTATGAGTGGATTGCGAAGCTAGTAGATAGTTAGGGAAGGTGTAGGCTCGAAAAACCAATCGTGTGGACTGCGGAATTAGTGTGTAGACTAGAAGTGTTAGAAGATAAGATTGTGTGAGTTATGGACCATTGGCTCGATCGAATTTTAGACGGATTTATCACTGAGTTCGCGGTAGATACGACCATTAGCTATAGTGAGGCGGAATGACGCTTCCTCAAAGGACCGTGAGGTAAGTATATTAAATATTTGAACACTTGGATTAAGATGTTATTGTGTGACAAGCGGGTTATGTGAATAAATTAATGTTTGGGGCTATGTGAAGTGGGAAGATCTACAGAAACAAAAGTAGTGAAGAATTAGAAACTAGTCCTTTAATTTCACCCTCATGGGAAAGCGAGGAAGAGCTCACGAAAGTTTCTCCAAGAAGAGCGGTCAGTCTGATAAGGCAGCGAATTCTGTGCTTACCACCTCCACCTACACCACCACCAGTCTCACCATATTCACCTCCATCTCTACTCACCCTACATCTGCCACCACCACAGTTCAATATGGCGAGCGCGATCAAACTGCCAGTATTCAGAGGAGCAGGGAACGAAGATCCGGACCAATTTCGGTTCTTAAGGGCAGTATGGGAAGCACAAGGAGTCGTGGATGACAATATAAAGAAGGTTACACTGGTAAGCGCATTGCAGGATCATGCACTAACATGGTACATTAAGCATTCTAATGACCATCCAAGCGCAAGAATCACAGAAATCCAGGCCACGTTGAACAGGGAATTTAGTAAGCCAAAATCAGAGACACAATCAATTATTATGTTTAAGGAAATTGCAATGCTCCCGGGTGAGACCCCCTGTGATCTGGACCAGAGACTAAAGAGTATGATTCGCGAAGCCAACATGACCTTGACAAATGGACAACACCGTGCACGGTTTGTAGCGTCATTAACTCCACATTTAAGGATGGTGCTGTCACAACAAAAGCTTTCCACCCAGGCTAAAGCTTTGGAGATGGCAATGAGATTGCATGAGACCCCTATATAAGATCTTGGTCTGGGAGTCCAACAAATCCACGCGTAACTACAAAATTTGTGTTTGGAAATGCAGAGTTTGAAACAGGACAGGACACCTCGGCAAGAGGCATGCGAGGAGGTATGGTGCATAAAATGCAAAGGCCAGGGGCATGATAAGGACCACTGTCTAGTTTTCATGAATTACTTGGTGGGAGGAGGGCCGATGCCGTTAATACCTGAGGCACAAGCAAGATTGAGCGTGGCGCCTGCATTATGGTGTGCGATTTGTCAGATAGGAGGGAAACACACTATGGATAATTGTCACCTATTGCAGAAGTATACACAGGCATCCCAACAATTGTTATGTAATTTCTGCAGATCGGTAGGCCATGATGAGTGAACCTGTAGAATCTACGAACTAATGATGGAGCGAAATCCTACCTACAAAGTACAGACCGAAACGCGAGCCCTCAACCCAAATGCAGGAATGGCGCGTGCTGGATTTCAAGGGCACGGATGAGGTTGAGGTGGAATGGGACCAGGAAGGGGTCACAGACAACTAATTTATTACAATTGCGGAGGGCCAGGACAATATGCCCGCGATTGTACGAATCTGACAAGAACATCATGTTTATACTATAATCAATTTGATCATGAGGCAGAAGACTACCCTACATTGATAGCGAGGCTACGTGAAAAATGGGTACTCCAGCCTTCCCCGACTGAGAATCTACAAATGATGAGGTCTAAGCCGTGCAAAGAATACCTGAATGTAAACATAGTGCTCAGAAGCAATATCACAACTGGAGATGATAAAGGTAAGCAGTTAGAAGAAAGTGCATGGGTTCGCAAGGCTCCTATAAAGGAACCTGAATTTGATTTGGAGTGTGCAAAGGAAACATTCATGGAAGCTAAGAAGAGTTTCATGGAGGCCTACACTTCAGGTAGTAAGGATCAACTAGAACCAGGGATGGATCCTTCAATGCTCACTACCTTTCTTGAGACATACATGAAACAGCTAGGCGACAGCAAGGCTGTAAAAGGACTACATGAACTTATCACTAGGTGCTCGGGGTCAGGAGAATTGCATGTGGTCTAGAAACTTGGAAAGCATGCATTGTGCACAAGAAGGGAAATGAGATTAACTGTGTAAATCAAAGAGTACGAAATGGATCAAGTAATTCTGGATCTCAAATCAGACGCGAATGTACTACTGAAACAAACATGGGAACGCATGGGAAAACCCACGCTACAATGGTTTCCTATTCAGTTGCAAATGGCAAACCAACAAAATATCCTACCCATGGGGAGATTGCAAGGGGTAACGGTGGATATTGAAGGTGCAAGCACGTTGGCGGATTTCAAAGTGATAGAGATTGTCAACGATAGCAATCCCTATCCTGCGTTACTAGGCATAGATTGGGCCACTGATATGAACGGAGTCATAAATCTAAAGAAGTGCAAAATGATTTTTGAGAAAAAGTCACTACGTGTAGTAGTACCGCTAGATCCGGCCGAAGGAGCATGATACATTGAACCGGTGCATGACGGTGATAGTGATGATGATCTCGATTGCATCTACAAGATAACTGCACGAGAATAGGATTGGGTGAATCCAACAGCAAATGGTAGGATTTTGTGGAAGTGCATAAGCTCCTACACTTCGGATTTAGATGAAGAAATAGAACGATGGCAGAATCAGTTGCACGAAGTAACAATGCTCAATTATAACATGATGATAAGATCACTACGCTTCATGACAACGAAGATAAGGGATCTACCTAGGTACAACGGGTTGACAGTGGTGGATGAATTTCTGCGCAAATTTGAGAGCAAAGTACTGGAACAACAACGTTTTGACGCTCTAAAATGGACACTGCGTGCTATGCCCGTAAGATGGTGGGGTACGCACCAGCAGAGTTTCAAGGTTTGGCATGAATGTAGAAGGATGATGTGCCTACAATTTGAAAAACCCTAGCTACGGATGAGAGCCGGTTATGAGGGGTGAAACAACTTGCGTGCCCACCTTTCCCGATGGGTACAAACATATGACATGCAACCCGCACAAGTGCACACCACTCCCAGAATAGAAAACTGGGACAAAACACAGCGGCAAGAAAGGTGAAGCACGCCAAATATTGTCCACGGAGAAGCATTTGACAGGGTGTGCGAAGTGTTGAACAGGGTTTACCAAGTGAGATGCACTGACTAGGACCTGTGCATACCAGTGATTTGATGGGCCTATAGGACCATGTGCAAAACCCTGACCACGAAAACAATTCCAAGGTTGCAAAATGAAGTAGGGATCATAACCTCTGAGGATCATGCAAAGATGAATCCACACATAATAGCACCCATAGGTGCGACAACGCGTGAAGCCTGGGATGAAGAAATCACACAGCTACGTGAAGCAAAACACAAAAGACTTCAGAAAGCAATTCGGCAAGGGAACTTTAGAATTCGTGAACTTGAAAAGGACCGGGTACAACTAAGGAAGAAAGGTGTTTTAATGGATGTAGAGGTCAAGAGGCTGGAAAACGAAATCAAGGGAGCATGTCTCGTCGATAAACCAAGGATGGAAAGGCAAGGTACGGATAATCATACTAATGAATTAGAGGGTTATCGCCAAGAATTGGTTAGTCTGTTGCCATGGCTAGGATTGCATACCATCAAATGTAGTAACCAGGGAAGCACATTGCAAATAGTAGAGCGCACAATGCCAATCACCATAATGACAAATGATGATTTTCCACGGACTATGTTGGAGGGCGGGACGGAATCCCGCACAGGTGGTGCGACCACCTGACTAGTAGTAGGAAGAATAGTCTTAGTGCTCCAGGCAACTGAAAGGTAGTGTAGGACTATAAATTATTCTGCCTAGGAGTTGTGCACTCTGAGAGGTACACACAGGAACAGCCTGTCACAAGGTTCGTGCCTGCACATGGGGGGATGCGTTGTTGCGCGGGTTGGCTGGGAAGTGACTATTGGTGTCACTGTTCATGACGGGATGTCTGATTTGAAGCCAAATGGAGTGGGTGGTGGGCATTTAAGACAAAAGTTATGGGCAAGATTTGGGAAAATCTACCACCAAGAAAGCATTGATGGCCCGGAATTGGGGGGAACGGTCGAATTTGAATTCAAAAGGCACTATAAAACTCCTAGGGCTAGCCAGCAGACAACACTTGGTCATTTGAGACTTGAGTGATTGAACAGAGTGCAGAGTGGTGAAATTCGAGCGATAATAGAGCCCCTTAGTTCACGAAAGACTGCATACATTGTAGAAATGATGACAGCCACTAAGGATGGGTTGGGCATTGAAGAAGGAACCACTGGTGAGGCCGCATAGACCCCCATGGTACAGGATGTTCCCAAAGCTGCTGGGGTTGTAACTGATATCCCCAAATCACCCCGAATGCCGAGACCGAAGAAAGATAAGTAGGCAATGGGACCACTACGCATGTCCTCGAGGAATCCGCAGCACAATAAGTTATCAATGGAAGAAAAAGGAAAGGCAGTCACCATTGAAACAGATGAAGAGGAAGAAGACTTGTTGGCCCTGATTGCCGCCATAGAGGAAGAAGAAGACATGGAGGAAGACATCCAACCGTTGCGCTCTGCAGCAAAATTTCCCAATTATGTCCCTCTGTGAAAAGGGAAAACCAAAATACTAAAGGATCTAGATGCAATGAAGAGTGCACTCCAGACCCTACTCCTCCCCAATGGAATTACCTTTGAGGGCTCACACCTAGGTCGCGTGCCCACCATGAAATTTGAATACTGGGACCTTGTGGACAACGAGAAGTTCCTGCACTTAGAAACAACAAATATGATGAAGTAGAATATGTAGGGGCCAATGATAACATTAGAGCCGCGAAAATGGTTGTGCGGTGTGGAAAAGGCCAGGTTGCTTCATCTGTTATGGATACCATATTTCCACTGCGCACCCATTGCCATTTTCATCATCAGGCAGCTGCTCTGCCTGGTGCATGATGGGTATCTATGGCTGGAGGAGCCTATTCCCATCACGGCCAACCTCATCCACTGAATTTCTCGACTTCCCTGTAAAGGAAATGACCTCGCAACAATATCCAAAAAAATCAGCAATTTGGCTCTCGCAAAGGCCATGAAGGCAAAGTATAAGCTCGAGAAGAAAAAGAGGGGTTACATTATCACTAGTATCAAGGACAAAGGGGTGCACATAGGCACCCAACTCCTAGCTGGTAAAGTGATGAGAAAATTCCACATCGATGAGGTCCCAGTGCCGGTGGTTGCGTTGGCTAAACAGTGTGTGGAGGGGGTCCAGTTCAATTGGGTTGAGTTCCTCTGTGAGGAATTTTTGATAAACTATCATGAGGCCCAAGAGTAGGGTAAGACCTTCCACTATGCGTGGTTGCTCTTATCCATCTTGCTAGTAGCAGGAGAACTGTTGGAGGATAGTCAGTTCTCGAGCATTGACCAAGACTTACCAGAGGTTGCAAAGTACACTTCGCTCTGGGCCACCAAGAATGCAAAACGGATTCACGATACAAAGATTTTCTTGGTGCTCATGGAGGTGAGCATATGAATGTGGATCAATAGGAGGCTGTGTCTATCCCCTACGATGCACAATAGTCTGCAGAGCTTTGCAGACTTCAAGGCGGACATGCACAACATATACATCAGGGCGCGAAAGTGTTGGGTTTTGTTATATTCTTTCCACGACTAGCCCACGTAGTTAACCAGGGAGTTAGAGGGGGGGCGAAGCCCCCCCACGTTGCGCCAATTGCATAGCGGGGGGATCACAAGTAACCCCACTCTATGGAACCTATGTTAGGTTGGGCGGACCCACCTATGGTTTTGTGCATGATTTTCGTACATGTTTTTGGACGCGATGGTTTTTGGTCCATGGTATTGGATGCTTCGGCATGTATAAATATGTATTATAGCATTGAAAGGAACATAATGAAAAATCAAGCTGGTAGTCCCAGTTTTGGGATCTAGGGGAAATCTCTGGGTATATGTGTTTTATGTGTTATGCTCTCGCATTGTTTATTTTATGTGTTTTACAATTCGTATGCAGGTAATTTCTGTACGGGGTTAAAACCTACATTTGGTATTAGAGTTGTTTTGGCTTCAAGCGGACACCATTGTTGTTGAGGGGTTTCGCTTGGGCCTGTGGTAGACCCTATTCATTGGGAGATCTACAAGATCGATTCTAGTGGTGAAAGAAGATGGCGAGCAGTGGAAAGATAGAGATCGAGAAATTCAATGGTCAAAGTTTTGAGTTGTGGAAACTCAAGATGGAGGATCTGTTGGTGGATAAAAATCAGTGGATCATGGTAGATCCAGGTACTAAACCAATGGGAGTGTCCGATGAAGAATTGAAGAAGTTGGATTGGAAGGCAAAGAGCACAATACGATTGTGCGTCTCAGATTTAGTATTGCTGAATGTATCAGGGGAAGCTATAGCGAAGGCTTCGTAGGACAAATTAGGGACTTTGTACCAATCTAAGTCTCTGGTGAATAAACTGTTCTTGCAGAAAAAGTTGTATAACCTGAGGATGAAAGATGGAGACACGATGAAAGAGCATATGAATGAATTTAGTACTGTGGTAAGTTAGTTAACATATAGTGATATTAAAATTTCAAATGAAGATAAGTGCATCAGTTTGTTGTTGTCTCTACTAGGTTCGTGGGATAGTTTGGTTATTGTAATAGGTATTAATGCAACTGCCTTGCATTTTGATGAAATAGTCTCATCCTTGCTGACGGAGGAGATGAGACGGAAAAATATAGAGAGCCAGAATTGTGGTGCCTTGTCTGTACGAGAATGGTCCCAGAACAAAAACGAAAGTAAGTCATCGAGTGGGAGATCTAAATCTCCTGGAATACCTGTAAAGGTGGTGTGCTGGAAATGCGGAAAGGAAGGGAAATACAAAAGGGACTATAAATCTAAAGCTCTTGATAAAGGAAAGGGATTTGATGATGCTCCTTCTACAAAGGGGAAAACCACTTTAGATGAAGGTGGGGATGTGTACTTGGCTTCTTCAAGTACACATGTAGATCATGAGGCATGGTTGATTGACTCAGGTGCATCCTTTCACCTCACTCCCCATAGAGAGTGGTTCTGCAAGTATGAGAAATATGATGGTGGTGATGTCTTCTTAGGGGATGATAGGAAGGCTAGAATCCTTGGTCGTGGAAAATTAAAGTTGAAGTTGCAAGGTGGAAGGGTTAGAACACTTCCAGGTGTTTGGCATATTCCTGCATTGGCCAAAAAGTTGGATGATTCAGGTGTAAAAACAGTGTTCGAGAAGGATACCTGCAAGATGGTTTGTGGAGCACTGGTATTGATGCGGGGAGTTCAGATTGGAACTCTGTACAAGCTGCAAGGTAGCAATTTTATTGATGGGTGCAATAGTTCTCTGGTTCCTGAAAGTGGAGTTGAGAATCTAGTGGTCTCTGGAGAGAAGACCATGCTGTGGCATCAAAGGCTTGGACATATTGGAGAGAATGGCCTTCGAATACTTCATGGTAAAGGTATGGTATAAGGTATGAGTAATAGCTCTCTGGATTTTGATTTTTGTGAAAACTGTGTATATGGGAAGCCGAATCAGGTTAGTTTCCCCTCTGGTAGTAAGAGGGCGAAACATATATTAGAGCTTGTGCATAGTGATGTGTTTGGACCTGTGAATGTTCCCTCATTGGGTAAGTCTGTGTACTATGTATCATTTATAGATGACTTTTCAAGGAATACATGGATATATTTCCTTAAGAAGAAATTTGAAGTCTTTGACAAGTTTAAAGACTTTAAGGCTCTCGTGGAAAATCAAATGGAGAAGAAGATAAAGGTGCTGAGGATAGACAATGGTGGAGAGTTTTGCAACAAGGAATTTGTAGAATTCCATAAGAAGTGTGGTATATCATGGTAGAAAAATACTCCATATAGACCTCAGCAAAATGGAGTTGCAGAAAGAATGAACAAGATGTTGACGGGAAGGGCAAGAATCATGCTTAGTGGTGTCAGTTTAGGACAAGAATTTTGGGCAGAGGTGGTGGATACTACATGTTACCTAGTCAACAGGTCACCTTCATCAACGTTGGAGGATAAGTCTCCACAAGAGGAATGGACTGGCAAGAAACCCTCTCTTTCACAGCTGAGGGTATTTGGATGTGATGCATATGTACATGTTCCAAAGGAGAAATGAACCAAGTTGGATAGTAAATCTAAAAAGTGCATCTTTATTGGGTATAAGGATGGTTTGAAGGGTTATAAGCTCTGGAACCTAGTAACAAGGAAGGTTTTGTACAACTGAGATGTGGTGTTCGGAGAGGTGAAAGATGTTATTAAACATGATGTCCAACCAAAGGAACCAAAGAGGAGGAATTAGAAGATGAAGAGGCACAAACTATGGTTGTGAGAAGATCAGTCCGAGAAAGAAGGCAGCCTGAAAGATATATTCCATCTAATTTCGGTTCAAATTTTTCTTTATCTATTAGTGATGATGATTCTAGAAATATGAAGGAAGCAGTGCATCTAGAGGATGGAAAACTCTAGAAAGAGGCCATGGTTGATGAAATGGCATCTTTGCACAAAAATGAGGCTTTGGATCTGGTGGAGTTGGTGGCTAGAAGGAAACCCATTGGTAGCAAATGGGTGTTCGAAAACGAGACAAATGTAGAAGGAAAAGTGGACACAAAGCTCAATTGGTAGCAAAAGGTTATTCCGAGGTGTCGGGAATTGATTTTGGTGATATTTTTTCTCCTGTTGCCAAGGCAACTTCTATTAGATTACTTTTATCTGTTGCTACTGCTTTTGATTTTGAGGTACAACAGATGGATGTGAAGACAACATTTCTTCATGGGGATCTGGAAGAGGAGATCTACATGAAACAACCTGAAGGCTTTGGGGCGAAGGGTAAGAAAGAATTTGTATGCAAGTTAAAGAAGTCTCTATATGGGTTAAAACAGTCACCAAGGATGTGGTATAAGAAATTTGATACATTTATACCGGGACTTGGCTTCACTAGAAGCAAAGCAGATCATTGTGTGTATTTTAAATTTATTGGTGATCGTGTTATTTATCTGGCCTTTTATGTGGATGATATGTTGCTATTTGGAAATGACAAAGAAATTATCCAGGATTTGAAGACCTAATTGTCCTCCAAATTCAACATGAAAGATCTTGGTGTTGCACACTATATTTTGGGCATGAAAAATAAAAGAGATCGGGAAAAGAGGAAGCTTTGGTTAAAACAGAGGAAGTATGTTGTGACAATATTGCAAAGGTTTAATATTCAGGATAGTAAACTGGTGAAGGTTCCTATTCCTATAGGTGTAAAGTTATATGCTGAACAGTGTCCCAAGACACAAGAAGAGGAAGAGGATGTCCCATGTTACATATGCAAGTGTATTCGGTAGCTTGTTATATGCAATGGTTTGTACTAGACCAAACATTGAACATGCAGTGGGAGTATTGAGCAGGTTTATGTCAAAACCAAGAAAGGAGCATTGGATAGCAGTGAAGTGGGTTTTCAGGTATTTGCATGGCACTAGTGATTATGGTTTGTGCTACCAAGGAAGACCAAGATTGGACAGAGTGTTGGATATTCATGGTTTTGTTGATGCAAACTGGGTTGGAGATCTGGATCAGAGAAGATCTACAAGTTGGTATGTGTTTAACCTATTTGGAGGCGTTGTTAGTTGGATGAGTAAGAAACAATCTATAGTGGCACTATCAACTACAGAGGCAAAATAAATGGCAGCCACTCATGCAAGCGAGGAAGAACCTGGTTGCAGAGATTGTGTTCAAGTATGGGGTTAGTACAGGAAGCTATAAGGATATACTGTGACAACCAAAGTGCAATTTTCTGTTGGTTTTAACCCCGTACAGAAATTACCTGCATACACATTCTAAAACACAGAAAAATAAACAATGCAAGAGCATAATACATAAAACACATGTATATAGAGATTTTCCCACTGTATCCCAAAATTGGGACCACCAGCTTAATTTTTCATTATATTCCTTTCAATGTTACAATACATATTTATACATGCCAAAGCATCTAATACCATGGGCCAAAAACCATCGCGTCCAATACCATGGACCAAAAAACCATTGTGTCCAAAAGACATTTGCAAAAATCATGCACAAAACCATAGGTGGGTCTTCCCAACCTAACAAAGGGATACAGGTGCCCTTCAAACCCCTTGTTAATTATGTGGAAAGAATATAACACAACCCAACATTCTCCCACTTGTTGTTTTCTTTTCACAAGGGACCACAAGAGAGCTTAGTCATTTTCCCAGCCCTGAAATGCCCATTGTCTCTATACACCAAGAGAACTTCTCAGAGCTCATAGATTTTGTGAATGCATTTGTAGTATTCTTCAAAGTGTCCACCTTACCAATAACACCTTTTTTTCTTCTATAATATCCCTCACAAAGTGATACTGAACATCAATGTGCTTTGTCTTTGAATGATATGCAGGGTTCTTTGCTAAGAAAATTTCACTTTGGCTGTCACAGTCTATCCTTATAGCTTCTTGTACTAACCCCATACTTGAACACAATCTCTGCAACCAAACTACTTCCTTGCTTACATGAGTGGCTACCATGTATTCTGCTTCTGTAGTTGATAGTGCCACTACAGATTGTTTCTTACTCATCCAACAGACTACACCACCAAATAGTAAACACATACCCACTTGTAGATCTTCTCTGATCTAGATCTCCAGCCCAGTGTGCATCAACAAAGCCATGGATATCCAACACTTTGTCCAATCCTGGTCTTCCCTGGTAGCACAAACCATAATTACTAGTGCCATGCAAATACCTAAAAACCCGCTTCACTATTGTCTAATGCTCCTTTCCTGGTTTTGATATAAACCTGCTTAATACTCCCATTGCATGTGGAATGTTTGGTCTAGTACAAACCATTGCATACATCAAGCTATTGAATGCACTTGCATATGGAACGTGGGACATGTCCTCTTCCTCTTCTTGTGTTTTAGGACATTGTTTAGAAGATAACTTCACACCTATAGGAATAGGAACTTTCACCAGTTTACTAACCTACATATTAAACCTCTGCAGTATTATCTCGACATACTTCCTCTGGTTTAACCAGAGCTTCCTCTTTACCTGATCTCTTTTAATTTCCATGCCCAAAATATAGTTTGTAGCACCAAGATCTTTCATGTCAAATTTGGAAAATTGGGTCTTCAAATCCTGGATAATTTCTTTGTCATTTCCAACTAGCAACATATCATCCACATATAAGACTAGATAAATAACACGGTCACCAATTAATTTAAAATACACATAGTGATCTGTTTCGCTTCTAGTGAAGCCATGTCGTCGTATAAATGTATAAAATTTCTGATACCACATCCTTGGTGACTTTTTTAACCAATACAGATACTTCTTTAACTTTCATACCAATTCTTTCTTACCCTTCACTGCAAAGCCTTCAGGTTGCTTCATGTAGATTTCCTCTTCCAGATCCCCGTGAAGAAATGTTGTCTTCACATCCATCTGTTCTACCTCAACATCAAAAGCAGCAGCAACAGATAAAAGTAATCTAATAGAAGTTACCTTGGCAACAGGAGAAAAAATATCACCAAAATCAATTCCCGCCACCTGGGAATAACCTTTTGCTACCAACCGAGCTTTGTATTTCTCCACCTTCCCTTCTGCATTTGTCTTCTTCTTGAACACCCATTTGTTGCCAATGGGTTTCCTTCCAGCTGGCAACTCCACCAGATCCCAAGCCTCATTTTTGCGCAAAGATGCCATTTCATCAACCATGGCCTCTTTCCAGAGTTTTCCAACCTCTGAATCCACTACTTCATTCATAGTTCTGGGATCATCATCAGTAACAGACAAAGCAAAATTTGAACAGAAAGCAGATGGACTATACCTTTCTGTCTGCCTTCTTTCTCGAACTGATCTTATCACAATCGGAGTTTGTGGCTCTTCATCTTCTGATTCCTCCTCTACTACAGAGTCTGATTCTTCCTCCTTTAGTTCAAACTCTATCTTCACAGGTCCCTTTGGTTGGACTTCATGTTTGATAACATCTTTCACCTCTCTAAACACCACATCTCGACTGTACACAACCTTTCGTATGATAGGGTTCCAAAGCTTATAACCCTTTAAACCATCCTTATACCCAATAAAGATGCACTTTTCAGATTTACTATCCAACTTGGTTCGTTTCTCCTTTGGAACATGTACATATGCATCACATCCGAATGCCCTCAGATGTGAAAGAGAGGGTTCCTTACCAGTCCATACTTCTTATGGAGTCTTATCCTCCAACGCTGATGATGGTGACCTGTTGACCAAGTAACATGCAGTATCCACTGCCTCTGCCCAGAATTCCTGTCCTAACCCGGCA
>APFE031721578.1:0-10853 GCA_000404065.3 Pinus taeda | reverse complement strand
TTTAAAATCAATTCAACAATTAAAAATTCTTATAATGATAAAACTAGTTTTTTATGTCTGCAAAAATTCAATTCAACAAATATACTATTTGTAGAAAATAATTCTATTACTTGGGATACAATGTTGCTATATAAATTTACTACAACTACTTTTTATGAAATAATTGCAAGGGCTATTGAAAGAAACAGGGTATAACCACTGGGAAGAAAATAAGGTAATAAGGTATACTTATGAGCCTAACTTTTAAAAGATAACATATGTATACTTATGAGCCTAATTTTTAAAAGATATTCACATATTTAACTCTTACATATCTAACATTTAACCATGTATACTTATGAGCCTAAATTTTAAAAGATATTCACATCTCTTACATATCTAACATTTAACCATCTAACACTTATACATTGACCCCATACTAAGTTCTAAAACTAAATTGTAGAGAGGCTCATACTTTAGGGACATAACAACATTTTACAACATACTTTAGAGATGTACAACATTTTGCCGAATTCCTCGGGGCCTCTAACCTCTAGGAGTATAACAACATTTTTCCTAATTCCGTAAACCAAATCCAACTATTAGATATAATAATTATTCATATAATAACCATAACAATTATGAGTCTTATAAAACTAATACTCCTCTTCATGTTTACTAAATTATACTATTTTTTAAAATATAATTAGAATTCAATCTAAAAAAACATGAAAAAAAATGAACATGGAAAAAAAGGTATTAATAAAATTTGCCATATCCGTAGGACTTCACTTTTCTTTAAAATGAAAAAACCTTTGATATAACCATAAAATATGGTATAAATAACAATTCAATTCTTATTTAAAATGGATCAGGCCTTATGTTGAAACATAAAGAGAGGGTATAAATAAAACTGGCATCTCCATGTGTAACCACAATCTAATTTAAAGCCTTAAATGGAACCATATGGAAAGGGTAATGATAAAACTTTTCACCATGGTCAAACCCTTATGGAACCATGAATAAAGAGGAAAATAAAACTTGCTATTGCTCTTATGTTTTTTTTTCAATCCCACCATCTACTTCATGAATAACATATTTCAATCTCTTCATGTCAAACACCATCCATTGAATTAATGGTCGGATCAATAATCCAAATCTATTGCACGTGACGAGCTCCTACAATCTCTTATATAGAATCTACTTTATATGAGCTTTCAATTTGGCTATTCATTTCACGTTTACTGGTCTCTAAGCGAATTTACCAATTATTAACAATTACCAATTATTAACAAGTGATATAGAGGTAATTACATACTATAATTGGCTCAATTAAACTAGTCAACAGTTAATACTAATATGTACAATAGTTTAAAATCAATTCAACAAATATACTATTTGTAGAAAATAATTCTATTACTTGGGATACAATGTTGCTATATAAATTTACTACAACTACTTTTTATGAAATAATTGCAAGGGCTATTGAAAGAAACAGGGTATAACCACTGGGAAGAAAATAAGGTACATCTAATAAAATACAGTGTGAATATGTTTTATAAAATACAATATAGTGGTTAAACAAGGTATAACCCTTAGATTTATGCATGTAAAATGTTATATGATGGCAAAACAAGAGTTTTGGAGAATGTAATTTTCTTGGAGATATAGTATTTTGTTTAAACACCATCATATTGCTAACCTCCCTCTCGGCAGAAGCTTCACTAAAATCTGCAATGGAAATCTGACTGAGACACACTGTTAAGTTTGGATATCACAATATGATGACTTCAATTTGGTGCAACTTCAGAAGGAGAGGCTCGTTACACAGATAAACTCGTAGTACGATGACTTCAATTCGGTGCTATTACAGTGATGCTCTCACAGTTTCTCGGTGCTATTATAATGATGCTATTACAGTTTCTCGGTGCTATTATAATGATGCTATTACAGGGATGCTATCACAGTGATTTTATGAGGAAATTCATTATGATTTCATTTCGGTGCTATTACAGTGATGCTCTCACAGTTTCTCGGTGCTATTATAATGATACTATTACAGTCGATAAAGGAGCTTAGATTGTTTGTAGAGGTGTTCTCTTCGAAGATAACAGTCTATTTTCGGTGATAATAGTGATTGGGGCGATTCGCCCCAATCACTATTATCATCGAAAATAGACTGTATAGCACTGAATTAGACTTTTCATCTTTATCTTAATAATGAACCAATGGTTACCTCCAAAAGCCTAATCAAATAAAAAAACTGGGATAAATGAAGAAACAACAATTCAAAAACTATCAACATTGCAGAAACTTAAACTCAAATATCTCATAATCTATTGAAAATGTTCCTGTGGGTTTCGTTGCCAATGTGCAAATGAGTTTCATACACTACTGAAAATGTCCGTGTGACTTTCATTGCCAATGTGGAAATGTATCAAAGAGGATATATATAGCAGCATGCCGATAATTAATGCAAATATAAAATTAGAGTCCTCCGTAATACTCTCGCAAGTCAAATATAGGTGCCTCCGTGGTCAACTATATTCTTGTATGTCAAATTGCTCCACCGTCCATTTCATGAGGATTAGAATTGTCAAACCATGTCCGTTTAGCAACTACGCGTAAATGTTGGAAGGGCATACATCAGGAGTCGGTGAGTGAATTGTCTCATTTAACTTCAATTCGGTGTTGTACAGTCTATTTTCGGTGATAATAGTGATTGGGGCGATTCTGAGAATCGCCCCAATCACTATTATCACCGAAAGCCATTATGAGGAAATTCATTTAACTTCAATTCGGTGCTATTACAGTGATGCTCTCACAGTTTCTCGGTGCTATTGTAATGATGCTATTACAGTTTCTCGGTGCTATTATAATGATGCTATTACAGTGATGCTCTCACCGTGATTTTATGAGGAAATTCATTATGACTTCAATTCGGTGCTATTACAGTGATGCTCTCACAGTTTCTCGGTGCTATTATAATGATGCTATTACAGTCGATAAAGGAGCTTAGATTGTTTGTAGAGGTGTTCTCTTCGAAGATAACAATCTATTTTCGGTGATAATAGTGATTGGGGCGATTCTCAGAATCGCCCCAATCACTATTATCACCGAAAATAGACTGTATAGCACCGAATTAGACTTTTCATCTTTATCTTAATAATGAACCAATGGTTACCTCCAAAAGCCTAATCAAATAAAAAAATTGGGATAAATGAAGAAAAAACAATTCAAAAACTATCAACATCGCAGAAACTTAAACTCAAATATCTCATAATCTATTGAAAATGTTCCTGTGGGTTTCGTTGCCAATGTGCAAATGAGTTTCATACACTACTGAAAATGTCCGTGTGACTTTCATTGCCAATGTGGAAATGTATTAAAGAGGATATATATAGCAGCATGCCGATAATTAATGCAAATATAAAATTAGAGTCCTCCGTAATACTCTTGCAAGTCAAATATAGGTGCCTCCGTGGTCAACTATATTCTTGTATGTCAAATTGTTCCATCGTCCATTTCATGAGGATTAGAATTGTCAAACCATGTGTGTTTAGCAACTACGCGTAAATGTTGGAAAGGCATACATCAGGAGTCGGTGAGTGAATTGTCTCATTTAACTTCAATTCGGTGATGTACAGTCTATTTTCGGTGATAATAGTGATTGTGGCGATTCTCAGAATCGCCCCGCCACCAGTGTGGTCGCTGGGTGATTCTGAGAATTGCCCCAATCACTATTATCACCGAAAGCCATTATGAGGAAATTAATTTAACTTCAATTCGGTGCTATTACAGTGATGCTCTCACAGTTTCTCGGTGCTATTATAATGATGCTATTACAGTTTCTCGGTGCTATTATAATGATGCTATTACAGTGATGCTCTCACAGTGATTTTATGAGGAAATTCATTATGACTTCAATTCGGTGCTATTACAGTGATGCTCTCACAGTTTCTCGGTGCTATTATAATGATGCTATTACAGTCGATTAAGGTGCTTAGATTGTTTGTAGAGGTGTTCTCTTCGAAGACAAGCGTGAAGAAGAATGACAGATACAGGAAGCCATTATGAGGAAATTCATTTCACTGCCATCTCTATCGATTTTCCAACATGGTATTGCAGCTATGGTCAAAGTCAAAGGTAGTTTGAAGAACACATATATAACCTTGAAGCATTCTCAGCGTTGTCGAGATCCTTGAAGGTGACAAGTGATATTTCAGTGCTGCCACAGGGAGAAACAATTCGGTCTTTTCAGAATAGGTTCAAAATTATTTCGGTGGTGACACAGTCTCTTCATTTCGTGGCACAGTCTCTACATCTCGGTAAAGGGTATACATCGCTCCACAGTTCAGAGAAAATCTCACATAAATCTCAGGAGGACAGGTTCGAATACATCTGAAATGGAATTCGGATGTCACAAATTAAGCTCTCGATGATGAAACAAAAGTTTGGATTTATGAGAACAAGTCGTCGGTGCTATAACAGAGATTAGAAGTTCAGAGAGGGCAGAGTGTTCGATATCATTACTATCACTATTATCACCGAAAATAGACTTTGCAAGCCTTTCTTTCACTTGGATACTTTGGTGAATTACCATCCAAGAGTCGTCAAACTATAGTATCACCGAGCCTATAACAGTACCAAACTATGGGAGGCATAATACTGAACTGTGTATACATAATATCGAACTGCGGAAGCATAGATATCCTATCCAAGTAATGATATCGAACACTCTGCCCTCTCTGAACTTCTAATCTCTGTTATAGCACCGACGACTTGTTCTCTTAAATCCAAACTTTTGTTTCATCATCGAGAGCTTAATTTGTGACATCCGAACTCCATTTCAGATGTATTCGAACCTGTCCTCCTGAGATTTATGTGAGATTTTCCAGCAACAAAAAGCATTCGATAGGGCTAACTTACTCTTCTATCCTATACGCATACCCTAAACACATACGAAATTAAATAATAAGGTATCTATGTAAGAGTTTTTAATCTAAAAACAATTCATTCGTAATGGGTGTTATTTCTATTTTAAAATGTTCAACTAATGAACTATGAATTGTGACTAAATGAGTGACTCATAAATCCTCTTAAGAAGTATTTCACAGCCACAAGGGTCGAGATAGAGCCCACAAATCCATAAACCTCCAAAAGCTTTGCACCTTGTTTGTTTGATAAAGCAAATCTACCTTCTTTTTCATCATCCAATATGGATACAAATGCTCTTTCCCTAGATAAAGAAAGCATTCGCCTTGGGCTATTCGTTGATGAATCCACCATATTCAAACTTCCTATTGTTAGATAAAATAATAATGAGACTTTTTACATGTAAATACACTACAAAATGAATAAAAATGATTTTTAATGAATCTATTAAAATAAGGCAATAATCTCATATTCTCCAATATTTGTCTACATGTTTCTCTAGAACCACAAAAACAAGAATTTGGATCTTATATGCAATGGTAAAAACACTATGATCAATATCATGTAAACTTCATCAAGAGAGCAAAATTAGTGGAGTCGATATTTTTTTAATTCAATAGATCACATCAATTACAAGTCAAAGCAAAGCAGACATCTATAATGATAAAAACAATTATGGTTTTTCTATCTAACATTTGAAACAAAAGAGCACCTTATATTTAAATGCCCAACCTATTACATTAAAGGAAATAATATTATGCTTTTAAAGGATCAAGGCCATGGCTTGAAACTATTTTCCAGTTAAAAGGGTGAATACGAAGTTGTGATGTTCATAGCACCAAGACTTAACCAGAGGTAGAATGTTTACAGAACCTGAAAATCTTTGGGTTCTTGAATTTCAATGGCATTAATTTAATTTGTTCGTTTTTTGGTGATTTCCACTTAGAACAATGCAACAAAACCTTGAAGAATTATTTAATCATTATTTTTTGAAAAAAAAAATGATTATTATTATTATTTTTACATGAAATTCATTAAAAAAAACTATTATTTAACCATTTTTAGTTAAAATTTTCGTATAAAAATTGTGATTTTGACATGTAAATTCTAGCAAAACATTATCAGAACCTGTAGTTTTTTAGTTATATTTATGTTAAAAATGGTTATTTTTATGTCCATTGTTAAAAAATATTGTTTTTTAGAAACAATTATTTCATGTAGATTGAAAAATTATTTAAGAATGTATAAACATGTAGAATATCGAAAATTCAAAATATCAGACTTTTTAATTTAAAAATGCAAAACAATAAAAACCTCACTACAAAAAAAATTAAAATTAAAATAAAAAAACAAGAAAATATGAAGAAAACGACCACTTCAAAAAATTTAAAATTTACAAAATAATTATTTACATTTCATACATTAGAAAATTTAAAGTCAAAATATAGGTCTTTTAAAAAAAGGGTCTAATGCAGAATACCCACTTTTTTAAATAAGCATGAAAATCACTACCATTCTAAAACGTAATGTACATAAGAAAAATTAACGTGCCAAAAACTATGCTCTAAAAAAGACATGTGTGTTCTCCATCACCCATTTTCAAAATCCGGTCACTTTTTTGCTATCTCTACGAAACGGGTAACAATATCAATTCCTGTTTCAAAGTTTACATGTGATTTTGACATGTTAATTCTAGCAAAAAATTATCAAAACGTTTAGTTTTTTTGCTATATTTATGTTAAAAATGGTTAGTTTTAGGTCCATTGTTAAAAAATGTTGTTTTTTAGAAACAATTATTTCATGTGGATTGAAAAATTAATTAAGGATGTATAAATATGTAGATTATCTAAAATTCAAACTATTGACTTTCTAATTTAAAAACGCAAAACAATAAAAACCCCCCTAAAAAATTAATATAGAGAACAAGAAAATATGAATAAGATGACGACTTCAAAAACTATCAAATTTAGAAAATAAATTTTCACATTTCACACACAGAAAATTAAAAGTAAAAAAATAGGTCTTTTAAAAAAAAGGTGTGATGTAGAATACTCACTTTTTAAAATCACCATGAAAATCACTACCATTCTAAAACTTGATTTCACCCTTGAACATGAAAAAAAATTAAAGTTCCAAAAACCATGTTCTAAAAAAAACATGGGTATTCTGCATCACCACTTTTGAAATTCTGGTTTTTTTAGCTATTTCTACAAAACGGGTAACAGTATCAGTCCCGTTTCAAAGTTTACATTGTTAATAAACCTTGTAGATTTGGGTATGGATTATTTGATAGGTATATATTAAACCTTATGCATTTGGGTGTGAGAATTGGAATAGTAATATATGGTACATGTAAGTGAGATCTCTTCCCTTTAATGTAAGTATGGTTCAAAAGAAAGCTTAACCCGTAACAATTGTCACATGTATTAACTATAAAGAAAAATTATAAGGGAATTTCTTAGCAGTAGAACAACCCACTAGTTTAAGGAATTGTTTTTCTTCCGTTATTATGAAATGAAGTGTTTAACTGGTTTCTCAAAAAATTAGTGACACGTGATTACTGAAATGTATAGATATAAAAATAAGTTTTAGAGAATATATCTTAGCTATAATTCAAACTGAAAATTCCACACATATTCTATGATGGAGAAACTATGAGTTATAGGTTGAAATGGTTATGAAAAAAAAGTCAAGAATGGGAGGATAATACAAGATATTATTATAAAAGGATTATACCAAATATTATAAGCATAGGGCAAGTAATTAATTGATAACTACTAAGTAGACTGAATCCTAGAATTATGACTCCATAGGAAAACTAGGAGTTCCAACCATTTTGGATAGGAAGCATTAATATGCCAAAAAAATAGAAAAAAAAAAAAAAAAAAATTGTTAATGTAAAGGAGTAAGAATTCATTGTCACTAAAGCCTAATTATATAGCACAAACATAGGTATGATAATAACCTAATTATGATAATAACCTAATTGAAAACTAATTGTTAGATTAAGGGTAACCCGGATGGTACCCAAAAAGAACATTATATAGGAAATTAAATTTGGAATAATTTATATCAACCACTCATATTTATAGTGTGATTAAAGTGACAATTGGAAAAGACGATACCACTCATGATATAATAGATAACTAGACATTATTTCAGAAAAAAGAAATACACAATATAGGAAAAGGAGAATAGTTTTTAAATCATTTCATTGCAGATGAAAAACAAAACTATTGGTTACGAGCTAATTTTGACCTCCATGTTTCAGAAATATTAAGGAACCAATGGTCCTTTTAAGGATTGAAAATCACGTACAACTATTTAAAAAATAATTGGACTAGAAATCCATCATTGGTTTGTGTATATAAATTCATGTATACTACTTGATTCCATAATAGTGGCAAACTCAACAAAAATCCTGGTTAGTGCAACCACAAACATGAGCGACCATCCACAAAAAGCAAGGTAGAATAGGAATTCCCAACTTGGAAGTGAGTCAAACCTTGAGGCAGCCTGGGAATAGGAACACGAGCTCATGCATGATACAAGGTATATTTTAAGATGTGTACCTTCCATGAGTGCCACAAAATGGAAATGCCATTTAATTAGATTATAAATCAGAGAAAAGAAATGTACAGAAGCAAGGTAATTATTCAAGGAGAATAGAAAACATTTACCTGAGGGAGTCATCAGTTTGGGGATTCCATGACACCTGACAGGTAAACCCGAGAAGATAAGACAAAAAGAAAGGTTGAGGCATTACAAAAGTAAATATCATTACATAACATGCATTATAAAAGTAAATATCATTAGAGAACGTTATCCTCAGTTACGTGTTCTATGAGGTCACCTGAACAGTAAAGAAATGTGCATTAGCATGTAATAGATAACTAGAGTCCAAGTGTGAAAATTTCCACACCTTACGCTTCACCGAATTCATAAATTAATTTTCAACTCTCTGAAATTTTCTGCAGGGTAACTAAATGACACAATTAGGGTTTTCTCAGTGCATTGAACCTAAAATTGGTAAAGATTCGTAAAGGAAATAGAACAGAGAATGAACCCTCTCCTGTGTGTAATTGGTTGACATTCCTAAGGAAAACCAAAACCCTAGGGTTCACCTGAACATGAATAGCGAAGGAAAAACCAACTGACATGTTTGCGGCTAAAACCCTACTACTAGAAAAAATTCCAACAAATTGTTTTACCAGAGGCGCTAAAGCTAACTACCTAACTAACTAACTAACCATATATATATATGCTAGCAAAAAAATTGTCATATATATGCTAGCAGAAATAAATGTCTTTCACGCCTGAAGTTAGTTAGGAAAAATGAACATAGGGTAAGGAAAATTACCCAGGAAGTTAGACCTATGATTCAACCTCCACTCTGCTATGTTGTGCCCTATGCGTGCCTATGAAATAAAATCATTTATAAATAATATTCAACTAGGAAAGGAATATGGCTAGGGAAATCGAACTATCGAAGTAAAGCCAGAATTACCTCTAGGGCTGACAATGTTCCAAAAAAACACAAAGACTAAATTTAGAACTCTGTCGGTGCACAAAATGGGTGATGAGCTGTACCTCACAAGGTTAATTTAGATCAAAAGACTATCATAGTCATTTTGCTGGCTGGGCATACAAAACCAAATGTAAAACTGTAATTCCTGTAAAACAAAATGAAGACATGCCATACTTAGAATGAGATGGATTTACAAAATGAAGACATACCATACTTAGAATGAGATGGATTCTCTCTCAAATATCTACGGTTGTTGAATGCGTAGAATTCAACTGGTTTTAATATAATACAGGTGGAAAGAGGTAACACCAGACAAGGTTTCTCCTAAATTGTAGAGCGATGCTTCTTTCCCTCCATGAAAAATAAGTGAAACCCAATTTCCATTAGAGGGCAAGTAGAAGACCATGGAGCTAACTTAAGAATGAGCACCACCATCTGATGAATAAAGGATAATCGTCACCATTCACCGCCTCAGTACAAATGGCATGTGAAGTTCACTTGGGAATGGCCATTAGGCCAATGCCTATTAAGCTAGGTGGGCCAGGTGAATGGAATGTCATTTACCCAAATCCCATTCAACATCAATATTACAATATATATTTGTCTACTATATAAAAACAACGTGAAACAGGATAATTAATTAGATGAAGGCATAGCATGTTCGTCCTTCGTATTATAAATGCACGTGTTGGAACTAAACATATAATTGTGATAATCACTACACATCAGATAAGCTTGTGAGGGCGTTTTCTATTTTATATAACCGAATTTCATACTTAAAGATTAAATCAAGTCAAACTCGAAGGTCAAAATCATCCATACTAATTGTTAATGGGTAAGTGCAACTTAAGACAAGAAGTGAAAAAGGTAAAATACAAGTCGGTAATGCTTCGTGATTTCCTTAAAAAAAACATAGATATTAATAGTAAAAGGGAAAATTAATAAGTCCTACACTCCCACAAATTCCTTAAGGGGATAAAAAAAACATTATATAGGTGAAAATTGGGTATGTTACATATGATATCACAGTTATAGGTGCAATATTAAGGCCCATCGGCCAACCCGCAACTGTAAAATAGGAATGAGAATCATCTACATTATATGTAGGTGTGAATGGAATATGAACAACCTGATTGCGTAAAGGAGTACAAGACTAGAACCAACCGACAAGACTAGAACCAACCGGTAATAAAATGATTCGAGAATAGGTTGAGGAAGATCAATAGTGATAATTTGATGTTGCTATCACTACAACTATGGGGTGAGAGTTGTATTAGTAGGAAACATGAGGCATAACTATTTAAAATGAATTGGATTATGAATTCAACTTTAAATATTCTAAAAAAAAACCTTTGTAAGGTGATATACATAAAGAAAAGTAAATTCAGGCTAGTTGTGAATTCATTTACTA
>APFE031721556.1:0-16216 GCA_000404065.3 Pinus taeda | reverse complement strand
GCTAAGAAGGATAATAAATTATCACCAAAGTATTATGGTTCGTACAAGGTGTTGCAAAAGATTGGTACTATGGCATACAAATTGGAGCTTCCTACAGCGTCTCGATTGCACCCATTTTTCCATGTTTCATGTTTAAAGAAGGTTATAGGCGACAAGCTCCTAGTTCAAAAAATATTTCCAGAACTTGACGAGGAAGGAAAAATTATATTGGAACTGAAAGTAGTCATAGAAACAAGATCTCGACAGCTACGAAATCGATGAATTTCGGAGTATCTTATCAAGTGGAAAAACTTATCTGCGGAAGATTCCATATGGGAGGATGAGAATTTTATACAGAAGTATCCAAAACTACTCAAGTGTTGAGGACAACACTTTTTTTTAAGGTGAGGGGCATGTTGGGTCCCTATAATACTAGTGATTACCCCATTACTATGGTAGTTGTACCCCTTATTAATATTGTTGTGCCCCTATTGCCCCCATATTGTTATTACTGTGCCACATAGAATCCCTCTATTGTTATTTATGTGGCTTTATATTATTATTATTAGGTCGGCTGGGTTATATTGTGACTCCTTAGACTCCTATATATAGAAAGGAGGTTTTGTCATTTGTATCATCCAAGAATGTTTATTTTTATGTAATGTAAAGGAGGTTGCCCCCTCGAAGAGGCTGAATTCTAAGGAATTGATCTATCTTTTCTATCTTTTCTTGAGCTGGTTTCATAACAAAATATATTTATTTTTCCCCTTTCTATTCATTTTTACATGAAAATATCATGTTTCTATAAATAATTTGACATATTTTTCCTCAAGGACTTGATAATACACTTTACCTTACTTCTGTAGCGATAGGTGATGGATGTTCAACGATGATAATAAGTCACATTTCAGCTCTTTTATCGACTCATTAAACTCATATGAAAATATTGGCGAGTGTTTTTCCCTTTTGACTCGTAAAATATGTGAAACGTTGTGCACCCAGTATAAGTTTACCCCTTTTCAGGCTGGGAGACACTATTTATGAAAAAGGTACTCCTTGACTAAAATGGTCAAGTGGTTATCTCAAGTATTGTTTTCTACCTTTTCGGGCTCGAGAGACAAAAACATACAAAACGGGACCATGTGGAGTTTTCTTTTCCATGTCTTTTTAAAACTCTCTAAACATGAAAAATATACCGAGTTACACCTTTGTCATACTCATTAAAATATTAAATGGCATCGGATTCGTCACCATGACGAACGTGAGCTTCTCGTTCCTAGAGCTCGTTAAACTTACTAGGTCATATTTGTCTGAAGGATGAACTTACAATGCAAGCATATGCTATCCCCTTCAAGCTTGCGACTAAAAATAATTGGGGTACCTACCAGAAATGGTGGGGGGAAATTTGGAAATCTATTAGCTTTGTTGGTAGCTCACTCTTGAACATGACACTTTCTACTTCGTGTCGGGTTGGGATATCCTCCTTTGTATCGTTGACCTTCCTAGGTTGGGCCATTCATTTTTGCCTTCCATTTGATCACTACCACGTCATCATGACCACCGATCCTATGGATCCAAAAGCTGCCAAACTTCCAGTTGTGTCGCCGATATGTTCAAGAGTTGTTCTTCTGCAGTTACACTTACCTGTGATTCTCTGTATCATCCAAAATCATTTTTCATCCTCTCATCTCACGTCAATGATGTGGGATTCATTATGGCCCTCCTTCGACACATTTGCTTTCCATCGACTTCAACTAATTATTTGAGAAGTTGACCTAGAAACTCCCTTCCAGTACCTTAGAGCTTGCATGCCCTAATGACAAGTTCTTCGCACTCGACGACAAGTTCACGTCATTGGATTTCGACTAAGTGAGTTCATGGGTGTTCAACTTTAGTTTCTCTATTTCACATTCCGTCGATTGTGTTGATAGTACCTTGAGGAGCATTGTAATTATTGGTGGTTTCTCTCACGCCTGTTAACAATTTACATCATTGACGAGTAATCAAGCGACTTTCTAGCATTTTCAATGTCAACACCTCTATTCACATGTTAGAATCTATACTTTGATCAGGTCATGTTGGAGTGCAAGACCCTGGACTCAAATTAAAAAATTCCAGGTTCTAAAGTGGTGTGACATGGTTATGATGATATGTGTGTCTCTATCAGATGGCTCACTGTGACCAGACCATGAATTATCATATGTGATCCTTCTCATTATTGGATGGCTGCAACCATACCGTGGTTTCACTATGGTCATCTTTGACAGATGGTTGCGCCCATACCTGGATCCATTTACATGATCATTCTATGGATGGTTGTGTCCATGCCATGATTCATGTATCATTTGACATAGATCTCAATTTATGTATATGTATCTATACTTGCTTGCAGTTTTTTCGACGGTGGACCAATTCTTCCTACTAATTTATAAAGCATTTTATCCCTCACTCTGGCTCGGCCTTCATGCTTTGAGGGGCATCTGTTACAAAACATTTTATCACTATCTCTATACTCCCCATTCCTTGATACTGGAGGACCTCTACAGTGAACCCCACATGCTTTACCTTCATGAAGAAACTCCCATTGTGTCCCTCTTCATGAGCAGATCAATTCCCTTTTGCACCATTTCCCCTGAAACTTTTGTTTTGCCCATTTTACAAGACCAAAACTAATGACCTTTGTCTCCCCTGCATCGATGTGCAGATATTATCACTACTCCTCCCACCAACTGGAGCAACTGAGATGTGTTTGAGTCACTTTGGTCCTGTTTTGGAGAGTTTTTTAAATTAGGAGTCGAAGCTTCTAGCTCTAGAAGCTTCATAATGGAAGTATAGTAAATTGTTTGGCTGGATGGGGTCGAGGATGTTAATTTGGGCTCCTTTCCTCTATAATTATGGAACTACCTCAAGGGATATGCCCTTCTCCCATGAGAAGAGGATCCATTTCCCATAAATTTTTCCTATATAAACCTCCCTTCTTCCCAAGCACAAGCTAGTGTTGATATTGGTGTGCTTATGCTATTTTGGTTTGGAGTAGACAACAAGATATTACTAGTTGTAGCTATCGAGTTATGTGAGGGAGAAGTGTGGTTTGGTTTGGAGTGAAGCCTAAAGGGAAGAGCCTTAAAACTATTGTTTATTGAGGCCATCATGGAATGCTGGTAGAAGTGTGTGGGAACCTGGTCTTGTTAGAGGAGGACTGCAACGTCAAGACAAATGGTTGTAATATCTCTTTGATATTAATATATGCAACTATCAATTGATTTCCTACATAATTTTTCATCTTACATATTCATGGCTTAATGTTTCTTGACTTTTTAATTAGGTTGAATTACAATTTTTCTATTATCATGTTTGTTGTTTGTTGTTGTTTACTTGTTTTAGGTTCTTGAAGAAGGAAGTGACAGATAGTTGGAGTGAGAAAGCAAGGACATCATCAAACATGATAAGCAAACTAGGAGGTAGGCCCTCTTAATTGGTTCTAACCTAAGGAAATCTTCCATAGAATGTATCTATTGTGGCTAGACCCATCTTCGGGCTAGAGGAATTCATTCATGTCTACAATTATAATTTTACTTCACCACAGTTCTTTTGGCTCCCACTGTCAACAATGAACTACACCGAAGGAACCTTCACCCACATTTGTGAGTGGAAAAGACACTCCCCCTCCTCTATATATTCAAGGTCATTCTTTTGGACCTTGGCGGTGGAAACAATGGCACTGGGCTCTAGATCAATGATCTTCTTCCCTTTGTTATTCCTCTTGTCGGGTTCTGACTCAGAGTTGGAACATGCATTTGATTCTGAAGCCTTCAACTCAGCCACCAGCGACTACTTGGCCTGACACTCACTTGTGTTATGAGTGGGGATCTTATGGAACTCACACCACTTTCATATGTCCTTCTTTGACTTCGTGGTGTTGATATTTTCTTGCAGCTTCGATAGGTTGTCTTGGGTCACACTGTCTTGGATTTGTCCTTGGTTTTGTAGTTTGGGGAATCCTTTCCCTTGCTTTGGATTCGCGGATCCAAAGTCTCACTTCTTCTTTTTAAACTTTTTCTTGATCTTGATAGTGTATCAGTACATCGTGCCCAATGAGGAGATGTCTAGGAACTCTATCTCTTCTTGGATGTACCTATGTAGGCAATCACAATATTTGAGTTCCAAATGTCGCTCAAAATCCTTGATACCCAACTTTGTGCAAAGGGTATGAAAAATATTGATAAACTCGACACGTCTTGGTCCCTTCCCTGCCACAGCATGGTCCACTTTATGTATTTATCCTCATAGCTTTTGACATGGTAGTACTACTCCTTGATGGCATCCTACAATGAATTCCAAGTGGGTGTAGCTGAAAACAGTGAGGTCGTACTTTCATCCTTCTGTTCGCAGTAGGTTTCCCACCAGTCCTTGATGTGGGGGGCAGATTTAAGAAGAGCGAAAGTAATCTTTTCCCGACTGGAAAAATTACGAACAGAAAAGTACCCTTCTAATAGATTTAAAAATTTAGCTACGGAATCTGCGTCTATCTAACCCTCCAATATGGAGTTTTCAAAGTTAACTTGTATCTTAAAGGGTGTGGTGTTTCCAGAGTAGCTACTGGAAGTAAATGTGTCGCCTCTGGGTAGCCACTAAAGGATCTGGGAAAAGTCGTCCATCATCGCTCTCCTTTGTCCCTCGAGGGCTTCTTCGAGAAATATTTTGATAAGATGTCCTTCCCCCTCATCTTTCTTTTCTTTTTCCATGGGAGGCCGTCGGGATTTGCAAGGCTGGTCTTGTAAAAGTTCAACCAGTTCAAGCCCTAACTCCTTACATCCTGACCTCGTTGGAGAAATGCAAAGAAAAACAGAGAATGAGAAGACCACTCTAATACCACTGATCTGGATTTAAATAGTAATGCAACAAATTAAAGAGATAACCATAAATACAGAGATGCAATAGAAATAATACTTCATTTCATTAATGTAAAATATTTAAATATGCTTACAAAAAGAATGGAAATAAGACTATCTTGGGCGATGGTAGCTTATCTCTGAGAAGAGATGTGGTGGCTACATGCCTCTGAACTCTGTTAAAATGAGGGTCGAAGGCCTACTTATTATTGGGAAACAATGGAAAACCCTAAACATCCAAAAACGTAACACTAGGAGATGAAGCACCAAACAATGGGCCCCGTTTGGGTAAATTCATACATCAACTACCTAGGGTCATAACTCTGGCATACGATCTCTGTTTGACGTGCACATTACCTCGTTAGAAATATATATCCAAGGACTATAAATTTTGAATGACCAACATGGTCATTCACTGATGTTGGCCCTCATTTTCCCAAAAAAAACATCATTTAGGGCCAAAATGGCTTTGGAAGTTCACAACCAGAAAAACTGCCAAAAATAGTAAATTGTGCTACAATTAAGGAAACTGAAAAGCTGAAAGAGACAATTGTGGGGGTCCAAGTGGGATAAGAGGCTGGCCACCAACAAGTCCACCTGGATCATGAAGTCCCATGTGTCTAAGGCTTGGAATCTACCCAAGAATGAGCAAGAAAGGTTTTACATGTACGCATAGTTAGTGGATGAAATTTCTGCCCAACAACAATTCCATGGCATGAGATGGACGTGGACACCACAAGAAACAAATTTCAACATCTATTGAAAGTTTTTTTCTAATTGCAGCTATTAAGGAGTGATGTCAAACCTAATTGACCATTTTATCATCCTGTTATATAAGCTTATATTAGAGTGGGATCCACCTTTCATGTCCTGAGAAGAAATGAAGGCAATAGTAAACATTTCAGATTGGTATGCCTCACCAGGTGGCACCTTCATCAGAGTGTTTGGTGGAGAGAAGCTTTTGCATGTTCTACCAAGGTATGCCACTGACAAATAGGTCATGCAAGAAGTTTCATACCACCTCCCTACAAGGTTGTCAGCATGACTACATAGGAAGAAGAAAGCGCCATGGCCCGTTCTTCCTTTTTGGATCAAATTATATGAGATTAAGAACTTGAAAGATGTAGATGTCAAGGCTAAGAAAATATTGAAATTTGAGTTTGGCACCAAAGAATTCAATTTGTATGCTCCTCATAGTATTTACAAGGACCATTATACGTGAGTGTACTTTCTGTGGATCCATGCGACATTTCATTAGCCGAAGGAGGACCCTTGGAGGCACTACTATAATGCCTCTACACTCAATGAGACACTCAATTTAGGGAGAAATTGGAAGGCTTATCTAAAGACAATAGAAAATCTGGAAGAAAAAACAACAACAACAGCAAAAAGAAGCAATCCATTGCAGGACAAGGGAAAGAGGAAGATTGTTGAGACCCAGAGGGAGAGGAAAGATGCAATATGAAGCCAGATCCTAGTATCCTAGAGAAGGCAGATTTGGCAGTGGAAGCAAAGAGGGATCAACAGATGAAGAGAGAAGAGCGAAGGAAGAGATAAAAGAAGAGGTTGCAGGAAGAAGAACTGAAATTGTAGGAGTAGGAGAAGAAGTTGAAGGAATAATAGGAGTTGTGGGGGAGGGAAAGAGAAGAGGAGCAGAAGTAGGAAGAAGAAAAAAGGCAAGGTGCAACGACAGAGAAAAAAATGTCGATACATGTTGATGACCTAGAAAAACCAACAATTGAGGAAGAGGATGAATAAATGCAAGATCAAGAGCTTGCTGAGCAGATTGAGCAATTGATTGAAGTGACAGACATGGAGGTGGAACAAGAGCCAGAGAATGAAAACATTGACTTGATGATGAGAGCATCATAGGTCATCCCTCATTCTCCAAAACCTCTAGTGTCAAAACCAACCTCAATTGAGAAAGGAGATATTGTTCTCCTTGATGATTACTTGGTCATGGATGTGCAAAATCTATTATTTAACAATTTATAGAACAAGGTTGTATAGGCACAGAGGAAGCACTTTCCATATTATCACACATCACCTACATTAATCAAGAAAAGGGTGATAGTGTCAGACACAAGGAAGCATCCAAATTCCCTTTCCAAAGCGAGCTTGGCCTATGTAGGAGAAAAAACGCAAATGTCAAGTATCTGATGACCAAAAATGATAAATTGGCAAAGAACTTGCAGGCTGTGAGACAAGAGGTAGAACAACTTTGACCATCAGCACAGAATGCAGTTTCCACAATGGGGGAGATGAAGACAGTGATACTTGCTAAAGGATCAACACTTGGTGATACTATGCAGAAGCTCTATGATGGATTTGTCACCATGCATAGAGAATTTGTCCCTATGTGTGGCTTACAATAGCAGATCAAAGAGTTTGTTCAAACTTTCAAGAACATACATGTTGCTATTGGTCATGTACAAGAGTGGTAAATGTTGTACAAACGGGCCCCACATGACTTAGAGAAGAAGATGAAGCCACAAGCATAGTTGGAGAAAGAAAAGGTCTGAATTTTGATCTAAAACAATGATGAGCTCACCTCATTCATTAGCAGTGTATAGGCCTCATATGTGCAGTTATAGAATAGATTGGATATGATGATGAGAAAGAACAAGATCCCATCAGTGAGTTCCCTCACCAATGCTAAGCCTAAGAACCAAGACTAGTTGGATATTGATGAGTACTCGGAGAAGATAAGCCGAAAGGCCATGAGAGAAGTCTTGGAGGTGAGTGCACACAATATGCAGAAGTATATCGATGGCCCTGTCATGGTTAAGAGCATGCTTCTCATGCTTCAGAACAAGTTGGATAGAGGTTCCAAGATCATGTACTCAAATGATCTAAATTTAAATAAGAACGCAACAAATTACAAAGATAACCATAAATACAAAAATACAACAGAAATAATACTTCATTTTATTAATGTAAAATACTGAAATATGCTTACAAACAGAAATGGAAATAAACTAGCTCGGGCAATGGTAGCTTATCTCTGAGGAGAGATGTGGCAGCTACATGCCTATGAACTGTCTTACAATGAGGATCAAAGGCCTATTTATTGTTGAGAGACAATGGAAAACCCTAAACATCCAAAACCATAACCCTAAGAGATGAAGCACCAAACTATGGGCCCCGTTTTGGGTAAATTGGTACATCAACTTCTTGGGGTCGTAACTTTTGCATACGATATTCGTTTGGCGTGCAAAATACCTTATTAGAAATATCTATACGAGGAATACAACTTTGGGACAATGACCATCTTATTTCCAGTTTTCCCAAAAAACGTCGTTTAGGGCCTCAAAATGGCTCCGGAAGTTTAGGACCTGAAAAACTGCCAAAAATAGTAAATTGTGCTACAAATAACGAAAGTGAAAAATTGAAAGAAACAATGGTGGGGGTCCAAGTGGAATTGGTAGGTGGCCACCAATATCCACCTAGATCATTCCTCCCCCTTTAGGAAGCAATGGTCCCCATTGCGATGAGTTCCTCCATGAGATGAGGAAAATTTTGTTGAACTTGGTCCCTCGTGAGCCACTTGCCTTGGTGAAGGAGTTGACCTGCTTTGACAACTCGATATAGTTGGATGCTGGCAAGTGTGCTTGATATACGTATCCATGATCTGATGAATTGCAGCTAGTTCCATGTAATGTGGTTTAAATTTGTTGGTGTGAGTTGTTCTACAATGTCAGATGTCTCTAGTAATGGTGGAAAGTATGGCCAAAGGCAGTTCACATTGACCACTAGGTGCAGTCCAAGGAATGGGGGAATGCTAAGCTCAAATGCATTATCTCCCACAACCTTGGCAATGGTGTAAGGACCATATCGATGTGGTTTGAGTTTCTGATAGGCTTCGGTAAGGAGTTCCTTTTGCAAATGCAAATAGACTTTGTCGCCCACTTGAAACTTGTGTAGCACTCATTGTTGATCATGTCGCTGCTTGTACTTGGCATTTGATTTCTTCAAAATGTCATGGACCTACTGGCAGATATGTTGGATGTGCTCAATGAAGATATTTGCCTTATCTGTTTCGAACTGGACATGAACTGAATCTGCCTGAGTAGCTGCAAATGGCATGGCCACATCAATGGGACATAGTGGCTAGAATCCCAAGCCCACCTAAAAAGGGTTGTGGCCAATCAAGTTGTAGAGTGCCCGGTTATAGTTGTGCTAAACATAGGGGAGGCTCTCATCCTATGTGCATGGATGCTTTGAGTTGTACATGCGCAGCATGTGTACGATCATTTGTTGACAACCTCTGTCTAGCCGTCAGTTTTGGGATGGAAGGCTGTGGACTTAGTGAGTTTGGTGCCCAGCGTCGACCAGAGACTAGACCAAAATGTACTGAGTAACCTGTTGTCCTGATCTGAGATGATAAACTATGAGATCCCAAAGTGTACCCACACTCGTTCAAAGAAGAGTTTAGCAGTGGCTTCTGATGTGATATTCTTCTTGTGGGCCACCATATTGGACACCTTTAAGAACCTCTCGATGACCACAAAAACAAATTCATTTCCATTCTTAGTAGAAGGAAGGCCCGACATGTAATCCATGGAAATGCATTCCCAAGGTCGACTAGGGGTAGGTAGCAAAGTATAGAGGCCTTACTTCTTGATGGTCGGTTTGGCAATGGCATAGGCAGTGAAGGATCTGATGTAGTTCCCAACATCTTGTCAAAGATTCGGCCAATAGAAATACTTCTACAGTACTGCCACCATTTTCTCGACCCCGAAATGCCTAGCAGCTCGACTCTAGTGTGCTTCCCAAATCATCTTGGCACGCTTGCTTGAAGGAACACAAAGGTGACCCAGGTGGCATAACAGGGCATCTTGGAGGTGAAAATCTAGAACATGTTGACCCTCCAAGAGTGTCTGGTATGTGTGGCTAAATTATGGGTCACTTTTGTAGAGAAATGGTCAATGAGAAGTCTCTTGCCCACAAGAGTTGAGCACTATGGTTAACGCCATGATCGGTGGTTGACTGAGGCAATCTGCAACATTATTGGTGCTGCCCTTCTTATACTTGATATTCAAATGCAACTGTTGTAGGTATGTGGACCAATTCTGATGGCAATCATTCTGCAACTTCCCTTTTATCTCTATGAACTGAAGGGATCGGTGGTCTATGTGGATGACCATTTCCTTCCCAAAATTGTAATGCTTCCATTGTTGGCAGTCCTGCACAATGGAATACATCTCTTTGTCATGAGTGGGATACTTTTGGGCTGTGCCTGAAAGTGTCTCACTATGATATGGCACCAGATGCTCGTGTTGGGTAAGGAGTGCCCTGATAGCATAGTCAGAGGCATCTGTCTCAATCTCAAATGGTTATTGGAGTCCGGTAATGCGATCACTGGTGTTGAGTAGAGGCGATGTTTCAACTCTATGAATGCCTTCTGTTGAGATTCAGACCAAAAAAAAATTCTTTCACTCCTCACTTGGTGACTTGACTCAAGGGCCAAGTTATACGAAAAAATCCTAACACCAACCTGCGATAGAAGTTGGCAAGACCCAGAAAGATGCAGAGCTCTGTCAGAGTAGTTGGAGATGGCCAATCTTGAATGACTTGGCTCTTGGCTAGATCCACATGCACCCCCTATTCATCAGTAATGTATCCCAGATACTGAACTTGGGTCATGCCAAAAGTGCATTTCTCCAAATTGGTACATAACTTGTGTTGCCGCAGTTTTTGGAGAACCACTCGGATGTCATGGAGGTGCTCTTCCCAACTCTGGTTGAAGATCGAGATCTCATCCAAGTACACCACTACAAATGAGTTGGCTAATGGCTGCAAGATATCATCCATTAGCCTCATGAAGGTTGCAAGAGCATTTCTCAACCCGAAAGGCATAACCAACCATTTGAAATGGCCCTCCTTGGCTTTGAAGGCAGTCTTCCACACATCAAAGGGTTCTATTAGTACCTAGTGATATCCTGACTTCAAATCGATCTTGCTAAAATACTTTTCCCCCTTTAGTTGGTCCAAAAGGTCATCAATCCATGGGATCGAGTACCTATTCTAGACAGTGATCTTGTTTAGCACCCGATACTCAATACGGAGTGTCCAAGTCCCATCCTTCTTTTGTACCAACATGATCAAGCTTCCACAGGGCAATCAACTCGGTCAGATGTGACCTTTCTACAACAGCTTGTGAATCTGCCTCTTGATTTCATCGTTCTCTAGAATGGAGCACCGATAGATTAGTCTATTAGGCAGCGACGCACCTAGGGTTATATTGATGGAGTCCTTGACTTGACAATGCAGAGGAAACCCTGTGGGGGAGGTGAAGATGTCGTCGTACTCCTCCACGACCTTGTCCATCTATAGTTTTCATGCGGAGGGGCCTGTCTGGAGGTCATGGCCACTATCTTCTTCTTTTATTAAGGGCGTATCATCAAGAAAACAAATTTCCTGGTTTGGAAATGAGCTTACTGCATTGTTTTGTAGTAACCAAAGAGATGGCGGTATGCGGTGCTACCTCCAGTATCATGTACAACTTGTTTCCCAAAGTAACAATAATAACACGAGGCCTTGACTCATATACAACATGTCACTTCCACAAGTATGGTTGGCCTAATAACACATCAAAAACATCAAGGAGACCAACATCACACAATAACTCATCCATGAAGGGCTTGATGTTGTATGGAAGGTGACACTGTTGGCTCACGTGAAGATCCCTTCCTTGGTAAGGTCACCCGATGGTGTATGGTTGTGGATGTGTTGTGGTATGTTAGCCCAAACTCTTCATGACCTCTACCGAAATGAGGTTCTTTTGGCTACCGTTGTCGGCAATGAACTATAATGGGGATCCCATTACCCACATCCGGGAGTGGAAGAGGCGCTCCTCCTCGTCTGGATCTTCGGGTTCCTCCTTCTGGATATTCTTGGTTGCAACTATGGCATTGGGCTCCACATCGATAATCTACTTCCCTTTTTCATTCCCCTTATTGGGTTCTATCTTATAGTCTAAACATGCATCTGATTCCAAATAATTTAGCTCAGCCACCAGTGACTACCTGGCCCGACACTCACTTGTGTTGTGAGCGGAGCTCTTATGGAACTCACGCCACTTTCCCATGTCCTTCTTTGGCTTCACGATTTTGTTCTTTGCTTGCAGTTTTGATGGGTTGTCCTAGGCCACCCCACCTTGGCTTTGTCCTTTTTTAAGTGGTTTGGGGGTGCCTTTCCCTTGCTTCGAATTTGCAGATCCAAAGTCTTGCTTCTTCTGTTTAAACTTCTACTCGATCTTCACAACATATCAGTACATCATGCTGAGTGAGGAGATGTCCAGGAACTTGTTGTGGCCAGCAACAACCCTACCTTGTTCATTTAAGTGTTGTCCAAAATACTAAATGAATGGGGACCCTTAGTTAAATTTTTAAGAAAAAAACAAGTTTTTCCTTTCTTCAAAATAAGGTTACCATCGTAAACTTAGAAAGGTCTTTTGAATGTTTTTTAACCTAAGTCTACGATAAGGGAAATATCTTTAAAACCACGTTGCAAAAAAGATAGGAAATGCTTCCATTTCTCTATAATATCAGTATGCGCAAGACCGTCATGTTAAGCATAACATCGCATCGCAATAAAGTAATACACATAAGGAAAAACTTCAAGATTTACCGATCTGCGATAACACCGATCGCAAGATGGCATATCGCAGAAATGAACTGGCAAGATTTGGCAAACATCAAACTTCTGCGACGTGCGATGTTGCGATTGCTGCGATGGTTCAATCTGCAATCTTGAGATTTGCGATGGCGCGATTTGCGATGGCGCGATCTGCGATGTTACGTAAGCAAATCATAAATCACTTGATCACGAATCCTTCGAGCACGTCATTTGAAGAAAAGCCACTTACCATAATCTGACTCAAGATCATGCGCTTTTAATGATAGTGAATGAATTAGTTGTCAGTTATTAAACGAAATGAAGATGTATGCTTTTGTAAAGAATTACTTCACATAAAGTGGCGTATTTGATATATTTGTTGCATTTAAAACTCTCCCATCAACTTTCTTAATCAGTCATTTCCACTTCACTCGTAATCTGCAAGAACGAAGAGCTAAGATGATTCAAAGCCAAATGCAGGAGCAATGGGAAAGAAAAATAAAGCTCAAGGCTCCGAGGTGAAGGAAAAGATGAAGGAGATGGCACCTTTGTATACAGACACTGCCTGCAACAGAGATGCAGGGATTTCGACATGGGAAAGCATGTAAAGGCTGCTGGAGGAAGAAAATCCTAGAGTAATGAAGGTTGATACTATCACGGGCTCACAACGCTCTTCCGAGGCATCCTTAGAGGAGCTAGCATGTTCATTTCTTCACCGGATAGCAGCTAGGCCAAAAATTTTACCATATACAGATATGATCAAGTGGATACTTGACAATGCAGAGTTGAACAATAGACAATTCAAGGCTCAAGGACATGGGCTCATAGGATCATTCGCCGTGCAGGATTTAAAGCTTATGTATCATCTTCCTGAACCGCAGGCGACTTACAATGCACAATTCGTCAAGAAATTTGCGGCAGAGAACCCAAACCTAGCAGAGACCACCAAAGATTGGTCCAGAAAAGAGGAGCCACTCAAAAAGGACAAAAGCGGTATGTACAGCACTGGTTCCCTCACCTCTCCATATTGTTTTGCTGCGGCCATGCTATGTAGACTATTTGGGTTGCCGGATATCAATAAATTTTCGTCTGAATGGCTACCACTAATAGACGCTGCCACAAACGCCGATATTATGGATTGGGCCAAGATCTTTTCTGATAATCTATACACGACTGTTATGAATTACCGGTCTAAAAGATCCTTGTCTCAAAGGACCTACCCTCCTTTTTATCTGTCCGCATATGTTATGGATATGGAATACTTAGCCTAGCAGGACGAAGAGGAAAGGAAGAGAGCAAGTGCACCCAGAATAAACGAGAGTCATAAAGAATTTCTCTTTAATGAATGGGATGATCAAATCAGGCAGGCGGAACAAGCAGCGGAGACAGCGGCCACGCAAGCAAACATTCTTATCGACTGTGTAAATGAGAATTTACACAGGGCCAACTTAATCGCAGATACCACCCCAGGGTACCTACCAAAAAAACTACGAATGGAAGCATAATGGAAGCAGAAGGCGTAGGAAAAGGGAAAAGCGATCCAGACATTGAACAGGTTAAGTTGGGAGTGTTACTGGGCATACTTGGTCAAGCCACATAGTCAATGGATGATTGTGAAATGCATCATAAACGTAGCCGAGAAAGTAGTTCCAGCTCTCATAGATTCTGTTTTCGCAGCCCAGCTCAGCGCGGAAGTCAGCCAGCCGACTCTTCTCAAGCCCATGATGAACACTTGCAGCTTTAAGGAACAAGTTCAGAAGTAGCCTTATTTTAGAATTTTTTTTTTTTCTTTTTATTAGATTAGAAAAAGGACGGTCATTTGAAAACCGCATCCTAAATTTTGTAAAGATACTATTATTACAATTAGGAAGTAGTATTTTAACCCTTCTCATGCATTTAGAGAAGGGCGCAGAAATTTGTCAAAAACTTGTCCTCGGAACATGCACTTCTGCACCCTCAGAGGAGGTTTTGATGAATGGATGGATCGAGATTTATTAATGTTTGCATTTGATGTCTGCTACTGATGTTTCACTTTTGTACTCTTAGTAGATGTTAGAACAAGTAGAGATAAATCGTTTTTGCTTGAAGCTTATGAGTAGGATTAGTCATAAATGGTACTTTTATCTCTTGGCCATTTCTGCTTATATTCTTAAAGTGATATACAGTTTTCAATTATTATATGTTATTGCATGAATGTATGAGTTACCATTTGACACTTCTGTACGGTGGAGCCATTTATTTATGTCTGATGTATGAATAACTTATTATGCGATATGTTGTTCACAACTGTTTTACCTAACTTCTTATGCAAAGTGGTTTATCTTAATTGATTTCTATTCTTATAATAGTTGAATGATCTTTATTACTAGTTATTGTTTGAAATCTCTTTAGATCGCATAATAGAAGAAATACACCCCGGGTTAGTGTAGATTAGATGTGTTGTTTCTCAATAGATTACAATAGCATAGAGTTAGTTTAAGAATCTGAATTAAATTAGCTTTAAGTATTCTTAGATCAGCATCATCCAACTCTACACACACACACACACACCCTTAGATTGGGAAATTGGTCCCATTATCCCCAATCGAACCCGCTATACCAAACGGATAAGGAGCTGCCAACCAAGGTCCGGACCGGGTGGGTATCCCCCTTGTTGTCGACCCGATTTTCGGGGCTTCAACACCATCCTGAATTCAGTGATTTTTTTGTACATTAGCTTCTCAACAAACAATGTCCTCATCATCTAAAGAAATTGAAGTCTCTACCTAAATAATTAACAATAGTAGCCACTTTAAGCATTGTTGTCTTTTCATGTATAGAACCAATTTTGCTTTTGGCTTCTACAAGCAAGTCTCATAAGTCTGTCAAGGTAGAAAGTTCCCTTACTGATCCCAACATGATGCCAAACCTGCCCTATTTCTTTTATCAAAAGCAACATTAAACTTCATCATATACTCCTTTACCTCTTTGAGCTTCTTCTCAACCATTTTTATACAAACATTCCTCACTATTTCTTTCTTGATTTCCATCACATATTCAATCTTTTCTTCAATTCTAGCATCTCTTAACTCCCGTGGAGACTTAGAATTTAGAAAATCAATCATCTTCCTAGAAAATTGAGCTCTTTCCAGTAATTTTTGTTTAGTAGCCATGATTATATCCTCCATATCTTTGACAATAATATTTTCTTACTCAACAATAAGCAAGAATCCCCAAATATTTTTTATTGTATTTATAATATCATTCCACAAGATTTCCCTTTCCTAAATGAAGGACATGTTCCCTTTTACCTTTTCCTTTAGTTCTTTGATCTCCTAGTAGGAAAGCTGTTGAAAAGTGTGCAACAAGAAATGCTTGTTGAGATTGCAACAAGATGATGGAGCTTAGTGGAAAGGAGTCGCCTTCACTAAGTGGGCCCGCAGGCTATTTTTGGCGCAAGTCTATTTTTAGACATATAAATCATGGTCTATGAGTTGCAGGATGCTATTTGTGGATGATTGGTCATGTTGGTTAAAATAGATGGACTTCTATTTTTCATATGGGCGGAGTCTATTTTTAGACTGCCAGGCTAAAAATAGAAAAGTCAAATATTATTATCTCACAATAATATTTGGACTATAAACTTAATCTTATTCTTTTGGAGCACTTCAGTTCGAGCTACGGATGTGGCACATGCAATTGCATGAAGGAAATACGTGGTTCTTATGGGTTAGTTGAATATTTGC
>APFE031721554.1:0-12202 GCA_000404065.3 Pinus taeda | reverse complement strand
GCGGAAATCTATACCTGATTGTGATCTTATTAATGGCTCTTGAATCTGTACACATCCTCCAGCCTCCATCTTTCTTTGGGCTCAGCACTGTTGGCACCGCACAAGGACTCAAGCTTTCCTTGATCAACCCCTTGTCAAGCAATTCTTGTACCTGTTTCTTAATTTCTTCATTTGAAGAGTCATTCTATATGCTGCTTTGTTAGGCAAGCTTGCTCCAGGAATTAAATCTATATGATGACTAATTCTTCGGATAGGCGGTAACTCATTAGGCAAGTCATCAACAATAATATCCATAATAAAACTCTCCAACATTTCTGAATTTCAATAGGTAAATCAGAAACTTTGGTGGAAGTCATGATTACCTTGGGCTTGCAAATTACAGCATAGCTTACCTCACCTTCTTTCATCTTCTTCAAATACTCCTTTCCTCCAAGTAGCAGAGTTTTTGGATCTGTCTTCTGTCCTGGTCCGCCTTCTTCTGGTAGTGGCAGTAATGTATGATTAACACCATCTTTCTCAAACTTGTAGGTGCTTCCTTTTCCATCATGCATGGCTTCTCTGTCATATTGCCAAGGCCTCCCCAGCAATATGTGACACACGTCCATAGGCATCACATCACAAACAACTTTATCCTTATACTTTCCCACTTGAAACTCTAATTCACACTGTTCACTTACCAGTAGCTGATGTCCTTTTTGTAACCATGACACCTTATACGGTGTTGGATGCCTCCTTGTTTTCAGCTTCAATTTCTCCACCACTTCCGTAGAAACCAAGTTTTCAGTGCTGCCACTATCAATGATCATCTGGCAACATTTCCCTTTGACTTTGCATATTGTCCTTGAACCAAGTTTTTCTTTGCGGCGTTCAGTCACCCCTTGCTGATTTATCAAAACTTTGTTAAGTACCAGAGCTTCTCCTTTCTCTGGTGTGTCTCTTCTTTTGACTACGTTAACTGGTGTCTCTCCCTCAGCTGGAGGCAACAATTGCATTTCTCTGTCTTCTTCTGCATTTTCTGGACATTCAAAGCTCTGTGTCCCGGTTGTTACCACTGAACATCTTATTTCCTGCCTCTTCCTCTGTTCCTCTTCTCTGTTAAAACTCCCTCTGCCTCTTGATCACCTCCTCTGGATGCATGCGGTGTTGAGCCTGCTAGCTCCATCTTTAGGTGCTGTAGACCTTCCTCTACCACCTTGACTTCCTTTCCTCTGAAAGTCCCTCTCCCCCTGGCAGGACTGCTTCCTCATGAGTTTTTCTTCAGCCTTCAGTGCTATCTGATAGGCTTCCTCTACTGTTTTTGGAGACAGTATACTTATTTCATCCTGAATGTCCATTCTGAGGTCATTCATATATCTAGCCACTCTCTCAGCTGTGTCTTGGGCTTCTCCAGCTCTTATACTCACCTTATAGAACTCTTCTGTATACTCTTTTACTGTCAAAGCTCTCTGCCTGAGATTTTGCATTTGCCTAAACAATGTTTGTTGATAGTTAATGGGTAGAAATTTACCTTTAAGCTTTGCTTCCATCCTGCTCCAATTCTTGATTGGCTGCTTGCCCTGTCTTCTCCTTTCCGCATGTACACCATCCCACCAGAGCGCTGCATGGCCTACTAACTTGGTGACAGCAAACTTTACTTTCTTCTCCTCTTCCATTTCTTCATAATCGAAGAATTTCTCCATGCTGTTAATCCAGTCAATCAGCTCCTCTGGATTTAGTCCTCCTTGATATACTGGTACTAACTGGTTGCATGGCCTGGCTGTGGCTTTCATCACTGACTGAAAGATCTTCATCTCAGGAGGAATCTCTGCTGCTTCCTCTTCAGTATCTTCAGCTTCGGGTTCACTTACGTCTCCATCATCTATATTCCTGCCGGAGGTTAGTGCATCCAACCTAGCTCGCAGCTCCTCTACATCTTCTCTCAATTCGACATCTCCAGCATGCCGTCCTCTTCCACCACGTCCACGTCCTCCTCCTCTTCCAACCCTGAAAGCCATCCTTCTACTACTCCTGAGATTTACTTCACTACCAATTTCTGGCTCTGATACCACAAATGATGGACTGCTTGCCGGTTCTAAAGACAATCTTCCAAATCTGGTTGCTATATCTTCTATGTCTTCAATTTGTTCCTTTGCCAATTCCTGGAGATCCTCAGTCATGAACTCCCTCTCCAGCAATATATATATAATGCTTTGTAGATCTGTCCCAATGTTAAAGGAACAGTATATAAATATTCTGCACACAACTCTTTTTTTTCACAAATATATGAATGTGGGTATAATACTCCAGGCAACGGTGGCGCACAGCCTTTCCACGGGTTTTTCACAATTTCATAGGACTTGCAACAACGCATAGCTTCTTTTAAAATTATAACTACACCATACCATATTCCAAACAAACATTGTATTTATCTATTGAAGAACAGCGCATTGGTTTCTGAAGGCTGCGCACGGCTCTTGGACCACACTACAATTCAAACCATTAACAAATCAATTTCAATGGCCGCGTATTACACTATGGAGGACAGTGCACTGTGTGGGTAGCGTGTAGCAGATTTTATGGACTGCGCACAACGTGAAATTGTAAAGATAGAGCATTTACAGGAAAGCAGTCTCAAATTCAAAACTCGACAATCAAAAACCCGACAGTATGCATACGACATTCAATTATTTTTTACAGTCATCTACACATCGAATGGCACCGCCTATTCCTTAAAAAAACACATCTAATTTGTCTTTATTCAATCAATACATTATGAACAGTGCGGGTTCCTTCTTTTACCCAGCTAAAACAACATTTTCTTCCCAGGTCCGCGCCCCTCTTCCTGTACCAAGACATTTTTTTTTTCATACATAAAAGAAATTTATAATTCTACTCTTGCCTGAAAAGAAACCTTCCCTACTTAGCAGATGAGTTTTCCATCTTTTTCTTTCCTATCTCTAGCTGCCTTATTACAAAAGAAATTACATTTAGAAAGTAGCAATACCTAAAAATTTAGCTTTTCCTTGTTTTTTCTCAATACTAATCTAATCTGCCTTATTCTATCTAGAAAAGATGGCATATTCTATTTCTAAATTGAACTAAAAAAACATGGAAAACAGCAGGCTAAGGATCCCACTCCTTGCCTGTAGATTTTTTTTTATTTTTTATGGAATAAATCAGAAGATTTTTCCTCTGAATCAGATGCTCCTGCATCAGTTACAAAATAGTAGAACATAAATCATAAAACAAACAAACAATATAGTAATAAAATTAATTGAAATTATTAATATAGTAATAACATGAATTAAAATTATTAATGCAGTAATAACATTGATTAAAATTATTAATATAGGAATAACATGAATTCAATGATGATAATAATTAGTATAATAGTGTTACAAAATATTGTTACAAAATAGTAAAACATAAGACATAAAACAAACAAACTGTATAGTAATAACATGAATTAAAATCATTAATATAGTAATAACATGAGTTAAATAATGATAATGATTAGTATAACCGTGTTACAAAATAGTAAAACATAAAACATAAAAAAAACAAACAATATAGTAATAACATGAATTAGGTAATGATAATGATTAGTATAATAGTGGAATTGAAAAAATGAAAGGAAAATAGATTTCGGGGATATCGGGAGCGATGGCGGACCTGAGGCGATGGTGCGGTTAGGGTTTCTGCGAATAGGGTAGCAGAATCACGGAGGGGTAAGGAGGCCCGGGAGGAGAGAGGAAGATTCAATCAAACGCGGGCGAAGATTTGCAAGGGTAAACACAAAAGTGGGAGGGAGAAAGAAATCGGGTGGGGCTGAAGGGATCAATGGACGGAAATCAGGGGAGGGGAGAGATCCCCTCCTCCAGTAACGTGGTAGCAGGAGAAACCAGTTGAGGAGGGAAGCAAGGAATGCAGAAAGAGAATGACAGAGACATACCAGTGCTTGGGAACCGATGGCAAGCAAGAATGGGAAACAGGTGCTTACCTAGGGCACAGAAAAAACCAAGGTACGTAATCCCAAACAATAAACTGGAAGATTACTGCTGCTATATGAAATATCATGCATTCATCTGTAAGTTTATAGGGTTTTGGCCATCTGAAAAGGATCTAACAAAATGGATTCAACTAAGGTGGAAGCCAAAAGGACATATAGACCTAAAACTAGGAGCAAAGGGCTTTTTTACACTCATTTTTGCAAACCTAGAAGACAAGGAGAGAAGTTTTGAAGAGGGGCCATACTTCATGCACAATGCTGGACTATTTATGAGACATTGGGAGGACAGATACAACCCAGATGCTGAGAAACTACTGGTAGCACCCATATGGGTCAGATTGTATGGGTTACCAACGGAATTTTGGGACCCTGATATATTGGAAGGGATTGGAAACTCGATCGGAGCTTTTGTCAAAGTGGCAGAGTCGACCAAAAGGGGGAAGTACACATCCTACGCTAGGATATGTGTGTACATGAACATAGCAGAACCCTTGCCGGAATATATAGAAGTGGAATACCATGATGAAATATGGAAGCAGCCAATAGATTATGAGCATATTCCCTTCAGGTGCAGAAGGTGCCACGAGTACGGACATCTATACAGACAGTGCCCACAGAATAGAGAGGGGGAAGTAACAAGAATTATGGAGGAAGAAAAAAGGAAAGTAGAAGGATCGGATATACGCAAAAATGGTTTCAAGGAAGTTCAGAGAAGGCAAAAACCAAGGCAGGAGGGAATGAGAGGACAACCAAAGGAAAAGAATATACCAGTTGAAAACCAGAACAAGTTTCAGGTCCTTCAGGATGAGGAAGAAGAAATTGAAGGTGGAAAGAAGGCAGAAGAGGATGATGAAAATGCACCAAAGGAAATCATAATCGAAACAATAGGAAAAAGTATAAGCCAGAACAGAGAAGGAGAAGTAGAGATGGGTGAAAGCCAGGAGAACATAGTGGAACAAATGTAGAGGGAATCAGAGAATCGAAAAGATAATGGGGCCGAAGAGGAAAGAATAATGAAGAAACTGCTTCAAGAATGGAAGAACTTAGATGAAAGATTCATACCGGAATCACAGAAACAACAATATAAGGAAGCCTTCCAGAAATACAAAGAGAATAAGGGCAGTATTCCAGAGATCGGAATAGATCAAACAGGATCATAGGGAAATCAAAACCTGGGAATGGACGGTAATGGCAAAGGGGGCAAGAACAGAGGCAGACAAACAATAAATGAAACGATTCAAGCAGTGGGAGAAACACTAGTCAATGAGTGATACCTCTATCAGAGGTATTTCAACAACTATCAAAAAGTTATAAATGATAATTACAAGTTGGAATATTAGGGGGCTCAACAGTAAGGGCAAGCAGAGATATTTAAAGGAGAGATTGAAGAAGGACAAACCCAACATAATGTTAATTCAGGAAACAAAAATGAACCAGCAATAGCTGCAAGAAATAATGAAAAGGATGAGACCTGAATATGAGGTAATGGCTCAAGATGCGGTCGGTTCAGCCGGGGGCATAGCAATTATATGGAATCCTGAGGAAGTAATTTTTGAGAACTGGATTAGCCTCCCTAGAATATTAACAGGCATGTTTAGGTTGACAGGAATGGAGGAAAGAATTCTTATTTCAGGGGTTTATGGCCCCCACTTACCCAGGGAACGGAAGGATTTCCTAAAGAACATGCAGGTAATAAGACCAATCATCCCTGGTAACCTATGGATAATAGGAGGAGATTTTAACTTGATTCACGATCTAGGAGAAAAGAAAGGAGGTATAAGATGACTAGATCATAGCATGGAGGAGTTTAATGAGGTAATAACAGAACATAGACTATTTGATATTCCCACAACTAATGGTGTCTTTACATGGAATAATAGGAGGGGAGGAAAAAGCCAGATAGCCTCGAGATTATATAGGTTCCTATTATCTGAACAAATATTGAACCGAGATGTATTCATAGAAACGAAAATCCTTCCAGGGCTAGGGTCGGACCATTGGCCGATCCGACTAGAAATTGATATCAAGAAAAACAATGGTAAGAAACGATTTAGATTTAAGGCTTTCTGGCTCATAAATCCCGAATTCTTACGAATAATGGAATAATGGTGGACTCAGAGCAGAGTTAAAGGGAAAGGAAAAATGCATACCATTCAATTGAAGCTCAAGGAAATTAAATGTAAAATTAAAAAGTGGAACAAAGAGGAGTTTGGGAACATCATGGAGGAAAAACAAAAATTAGAGAAAGAAATGGAGGATATCCAACAGAGAATAATTTTGGAAGGAAGGGATGAAGAGAGGAGTAAGGAGGAGGGCAGAATAATTAACCAACTGGAAGAGAGGAGAAAACAGGAGGAGATTTTGTGGAGGCAAAAGTCAAGGATTAAATGGTTGCGCGAGGGTGAGAGGAATACAAAAATTTTTCATCAAGCGATGATACAAAACAGACAAAGGAATCAGATCTTTTCAATTAAAAATGTGGAGGGGGAATGGGTAGTAGAACAGGGAGGAATTGAAAAAGTCCTAGTGGATTACCATAAAGAAATTCTCACTGAACCACAGGAGGCACAAGGAGAAGCAATAGAATATATCTGCAAGGAAATACCAAGACTCATAACAAATGAACAGAGCAAGGCTCTGATGAGGGCAACAACTATGGAAGAGGTTGAGGAAGTTGTTATGAATATGAAAAAAGGCAAGGCTCCAGGGCCCGATGGGTATACAATAGAATTCTACCAGGCAGGCTGGCACTTCTTAGGACAGGAAATCTTAGAAGCAGTCGAGGAATCAAGAATGAAGCAAAAGATCTGGCCAGGTATTAACTCGACCTTTCTAACCCTGATCCCTAAAAGTAATAAGTCGGAGGATGAACAAGGATTTCGCCCAATAGCACTATGCAATGTCATTTATAAGATTATAGCTACCCTCATAGCGAAAATATTAAATCCTTTACTCCCGAATATCATCTCACCCGAACAAACTGGCTTTATCGAGGGACGACAAATACTTGATGGACTAGTAGTTACACAGGAGATGATTCATTCCCTAAATCAGAAGAAGCAGCGAGGAATGATGATGAAACTAGATCTACCAAAGGCCTATGACCGCTTGAGCTGGAGATACCTTTGAATTGTGCTTGAAGCATTTGATTTCGAAAAGAGATGGATTGAATGGGTCTACAGCATGATCTCAACGCCGATCTTCTCAATACTGGTAAATGGTATCCCATCGAATACCTTTAATGCAACAAGGGGAATAAGACAAGGAGATCCAATCTCTCCTTTTCTATTCATAATGGCAGCTGAAGGGCTAGGGAGAGTTATCAAAAGAGAGCAAAGGGAAAAGAGAATTAAAGGCTTAGAACCATGGGGAAACAATTTGGCAATAACACATCAGCAATTTGTAGACGACATAATGCTATTTGGAGAGGTTTCTATAAAAGAGGTAAGGAATATCAAAAGAGTACTTGAAATTTTCATGGAGGCTTCAGGAATGGAGATAAATAAAGAAAAATCATGTACATTTATATTTAACACCCCTGATTCTATCAAGGCTCATCTTACCAGAACTTTAGGCTTCAGACAAGGGGATCTCCCAACCAAGTATCTGGGGAACCAGTTGGACATAAACCCTACCCGGATGAAAAACTGGCAGGGTGTAATAGATAAAATAAAGAACCGACTGGCAAGCTGGCCATTTAGATCCTTGAACATAGCCAGTAGAATAGTCCTGCTAAAATCGGTCCTACAATCGATCCCTATCTACCCTCTGTCCATCAAAGCAACATCCAAAGGAGTGTGCACAAAATTGAAAGAAATATTTGGGAAGTTTTTATGGGAGGGACCTAAACAACAGAGGAAATGGGCCTTAGTCTCATGGAAAAACCTGGTGAAAAGAAAAGAGGAAGGAGGATTAGGTATAAGGGATCCGGAAATGCTGAATAAGATACTAGGAGCTAAATTATGGTGGAGATGGGTATAAGGAGGAAATGATGTGTGGAAAAAAATTAGGGTAAAAAAATATAACATGCCGGACTCAATAGAGGGCAGACTGAGAATTGAAGAAGTCCCAAAAGATTCCTCTATATGGGAATTGGAAAGTCTGAACAGAGACGTGGTCAACAAACATGCTTTTTGGAAAATCCGTGAAGGAAGCAGTGCCAAATTTTGGGAGGATAGGTGGCAGCAGAGAGATAAACTGTCAGAGATACAAACCCTACAAGAAACTCAACAGAAGCGAAGAGGGCAGGTATGGAGTATGTTAGGGATTATTGGAAAAATGAAAAGAACAATGGAAAATGGAGGACTTGGAGGAAACCAGAGGAATGGTTTGAAAATATAAACCAAGAACTGGAGAAAATTTACACTAAAGAAGTAGATTTGAGAAAAATTAAAACTCGACCAGGTATGGACATTCTCAGGTGGGGAAGATCAATGAAAGGAACTTTTACAGTAGAATAAGCCTATTACATAACAACAAAACAAGAAAGGGAGGATGGAGCAATGGATTGGAGAATAATATGGGAAGGAAAGTGGTGGCCAAAAATCACAATATTCGCATGGCTGGTTAGTAAGAGTCGGATTCTAACCTGGGATAAAATCCAAAAGAGAGGCTATTATGGGCCCTCGAGATGTATTCTATGCAACAGAGAATAGGAAAATCAACAGCATATATTAAACAAATGCCTTTATGCAAGAAACTTATGGGAGAGGATCAAAGCACTTTTCAGGAAGATAATGAGAGATCCAAGCACCATTCAGAACACCATAATGCAATGGGGCAAAGGACAATTTCACAGCAGAGTAATAAGAAGAATATGGAAATTATCGGTAGGCTTCATAATATGATTCCTTTGGAAAGAACGTAACAGGAGGATCTTCAGGGGCCAAAGTTGTCAACCTGAAAGAATTTGGGAGGAGGATTGAAAATCGATCAAAGAAATAGTTATATCCAAGACATGGGAAGAGGAGGACTGGAGAATGAACCAAGAGGAAGGAGGAATAGTTTCCAACTTAAAGATGGAATTTAGTATGATTTAGCCCATAAAAGAGAATAGGAGTGGCCCTCAAATACAAAGTCCCAACCAATTCAGATATCCAGGAGAGCATTTCATAGAACTGAACTTTGATGGGGCGTCTAAAGGTAACCCTGGACCAGCAGGCCTAGGAGGTATCTTCAGACGCAACGGGAACAGGGCTGCGGACCTTTTGGCTAATTGGAGGAGTAAAGAGACGACCAGAAGTTTGGACAGGAGCTAGCCATCATTGGAAGCGTATCAAAGCTGGGGAGAACTAAAAAACATAATAACCCAGGATCATAATGAAGCAGTCACAGTTTGAAGGAGCGAGGACAAGACTCCTGATCGGGATGAGCAAGGTGGCAATTCGGGCAATTAATGCTCGACAGTGTGGCATGCAGGTAAGAACAGGCGGAGTTCAGGGAATGATTACCACGGGCAAATGGATCGGGGAGACGGATCTCCTCTCAAGGTGAAGGGACGGCAAGGTACAGACAGAGGTCGGTAGATCTGTCAGTATGTCAGAGAAGAGAGAGGGGAATGATGGCATGGGAGAATGGGACAACATAGTGGAAAGGGAGGTAAGCTATAAGCGAAGAAGGAGGGGAGGCATAAGGGAGAAAGTTTGGCGAAGAGGAACGAGGAAAATTGCATGCAGAGGAACGGGTGAGGGTGGAGACAATTTGTCATATACAGTCGGGGGAGAGGGAGAATTCAGGAGACGAATCGAAAGAATAGGGACGCAGAGAAGGAAACAAAGACGTAAGGAAAGAATGGCGGCAGATGGTAGTATGACTGCAGGAAGATGAATGAGGAGCAGGGTAGGAGAAGGGAACCAGGGACGAGGAAACCAGGATGTGAAGGGTAAAGGAATAATGGAGGGGGATACAGAACAATTTTTCATACCTGTGTATGATGATTCAGAGAGCAGGAGCGAAGATGTCGAAGTGGAAAAGGCGAAGGACGAACAGGGGACTAGAAAACACGAATGGAATGGGAGAAACGCGAGGAGCAGGACCATGAAGCGAGGAACAGAGGAAGCCGGAGGAATTCATAATCGAGAAGCTGAGGAAGAGAGTGGAAGATGGATTAGAGGGCAAGGTCGATGAGGCAGGGGAGGCCAGAGGAGACGGGGAGTAGCAGAGGGAAGAAGCAGGCGAGGACAATGCTGCAGAGAAGGCACGGTGGAAGACAAGGAGACCAACGTAGAAGGGGCAAGTAGGAAGGGAAGAAAAACTATTGGGAAGAAATTATACGTAGCTGAGAGAGCCTATAGTGAGAAGAAAAACCTAAAAATCAGAAGGATAATTGAGCATTGGGAGGAGGAGGCAATACAGGCCCAGTCTGAGGAGGAAATGGAGGATTGGGTGTATCTTCTGCCGGATCCAGGACATACCCGTGGTCGTATGACATTATATAAACAATCTCTGCATGTATATTAGGTAATGAAGAGGCTTATGGCCAAGGCTATGGAGTAGATAGCCTTGGAAATGGCAGAATTATCACAGGGGATCCCAAATCTGAAAAAGGAGCCGAGGAACATTCAAATCACCCTATTCATGCAGGATAAGAGGCTGGAAGAAATTCAGCAACAGCTAGAGGCGAGTGGCTTGGTAATCAAGAAGGAGAAGGAGCAGCAAGAAGATGCAGGGAACCAGTGAAGAAAAGTCATGTTTTTTGAGTTTTTAAAAAGTGTAGTTCTTAGTTTTCATTAGTTATGTGTAGGATCTCTGTTAATTTTTATTTGCAATCATATGACAATAGTTGCGGATATAAGGCTGATGTATATAAAGCATGGAAAGATAGACTGAAAACTTTCTATTTTTGGTTAGCTGTTAAAAACTACAGGTGGTCAAGAAACCCGGTTTCCCCTCAGGGCGGGTTGAGACCACCTTAAGATTGTAGTGGTTTCAACTTTGTTAATCGAAAATGGTAACTCAGCTTACAAAAAAAATGATTAGTATAATAGTGATACAAAATAGTAAAACATAAAACATAAAACAAATAAACAATATAATAATAACATGAATTAAATAATGATAATTATTAGTATAATAGTGTTACAAAATAGTAAAGCATAAAACATAATATATATAGTAATAACATGAATTAAAATTATTAATATAGTAATAACTTGAATTAAATAATGATAATGATTAGTATAATAGTGTTACAAAATAGTGTTACAATATAGTAAAACATAAAACATAAAGAGACAAAGAATATAATAATAACATGAATTAAAATTATTAATATAGTAATAATATGAATTAAATAATGATAATGATAATTATAATAGCGTTACGAAATTGAGTTACAAAATAGGTTAACATAAAAGATAAAACAAACAAAGAATATAGTAATAACATGAATTAAATAATGATAATTATTAGTGTAATAGTGTTACAAAATAGTAAAACATAAAAAAAACAAACTATATAGTAATAACATGAATTTAATAATGTTAATGATTAGTATAATAGTGTCCACATGGGGTAGCTCAAGTGGCAGTGTCCGTGGAAATGAAGTCTTACTGAAACGGAAGTCTTGGGTTCAAATCTTGGGCTACCCCTCCCCTGTAGCGGGGTGTGTAATGGACATGAAAATAGGATAGTCCTACCAAAGCTTACAAAAAAAAAAATTTGATTAGTATAATAGTGCTACAAAATAGTGAAACATAAAACAAACAAACAATGTAGTAATTACATGAAATAAAATTATTAATATAGTAATAACATGAATTAAATAATGATAATGATAAGTATAATAGTGTTAAAAATAATGTTGCAAGTAGTAAAACATAAAACATAAAACAAACAAACAATATAGTAATAATATGAATTAAAATTATTAATATAGCAATAACATACATTAAATAATGGTAATGATTCGTATAATAGTGTTACAAAATACTAAATCATAAAACATAAAACATAAAACAAACAAAGAATATAGTAATAACATGAATTAAATAATGTTAAGGATTAGTATAATAGTGTTACAAAATAGTAAAACATAAAACATAAAACAAACAAATTGTATTGTAATAACATGAAATAAAATTATTAATATAGTAATAACATGAGTTAAAGAATGATAATGATTAGTATAATTGTGCTACAAAATAGTGTTACAAAATAGTAAAACAAAAAACATAAAACAAACAAACAATATAGTAATAACATGAATTAAATAAT
>APFE031721527.1:0-20113 GCA_000404065.3 Pinus taeda | reverse complement strand
AAGGTAGAGAGAACCTGCGTACCTAGAGATAAACATGATTTTTAATGACTTTCTCTCTTTTTGAAGTTTGACATGGAGAGCAGAGGTATAAGGCTTGACATGGAGGATAATATGACTATTGATGGAGCCATATTAACTGCAGATAGTCATGGTGACAAATTTCAGTGTAACACACGTGTTGTAGCCAACGACCATGGGTCGTTATCCTTCCGCCCCTTGCATCATATTTCCCTCTCCTTCAAAGGTGGTCACACCAATTCAATGTGACCTGTTGCGCTCGACCGACCCGACGCTTCCCCCAACGATTCCATCGTTATAATTTAAATATAATCCCTCAACCATTGTTTAACAAGTCATACGGTTGGCCGAGTGGTGCAACAGTGATAGGCATGAGGTCTCGAGTTCGAATCCTGTGGAGTCTTTTCGGTCTATTAAACAATATTTTTGCATCATTGAAAGTGCCACATGGTGCCCTGGGATTAGGCCATGTGTCACTCTGTGATTGGTCCATTCCTGAATAGCTTCAATCAATAAAAGTGCACCAAATGTCATCACCACGCTGGTCCACATGTCAAATTCTGATTTGCTCCCATATTTCCCATTCAATTGAGGATTTCAACATGACATCATTGTATGAACTTCCACGTGGCACCCATACACTTCTCAATCAACCCTGTAAGTTGACTTTTTAGTTATTTTCCAAAAACTTCATAACATGATAACTTCCTCATATGATGTTGGATTGAGGTGATTCAAGCGTCTTTGGAATAAGAACGACGAGATCTACGATTTGGCACCAGTTTCGAGATATTTTGAGCACTTTCATTTTTGAGCATATTTTTTATCCCCTGGATCATTCCTCCCCACTTAAAGCTTTTGGACCACCAAAAGTCTTACTTAGTAAATAAGTAAGGGTACAACTCCCTCAAATTCCATGTCTCTATCCACTTTTCTTTACTTAGATTCGTACCTTTGAAACCCACTCTAAGATATTCCACATTACCTCTGCATGAAGTCCTTATGCTACTGTCAAGAATTGAGTCTTCCTGCAACTCGTTTAAATATTCAGGAGAAAATTTTTCTATAGATGGAATCTGAACATTCTCTTCTTGATAGGAGGCTCATACAATCTCAAGTTTTCCGAATTCACAACAGAATAAATTTGCATGTAAGGTGGAAAATCTAATCGAAAAGTGTTGTTACAAATCTTCTCCAATATTTTAAAAGGAACATTTATGGTTGGCTTGAGATTTTTACCCCGCCTTGTAGTATTTCCTTTCTAATGTACAACCAAACTTTATCTCCCACTTGGAAATCATGATCAACCTAATGCTTATCATGTCTTTCTTTGTACTTGGCTTGGATTTTCTCCAGTTGTTCTTGTACCCTTTGATGCACTAGCTGGATTTGTTCAATGGGATGCTTAGCTTTGTCCACGTCATTATGTCCATCTACTGCAATATCTTTACCAAAGATGAAATCCAAACAAGACTTTGGCAAATAACCCAAACAAGCTTCAAATGGAGATACTTGTGTAGATGAATGTTTGGCACGATTGTAGACATGTTGGATGTAATGCAAATGTTCATAAAAAAGTTTAGGATGCTTAACACAATATCCTCGAAGGAGATGAACTTTGATTTATTCACTACTTATGTCTGTGCATCAGTTTGTGGATGAAATGATGTGCTCTTCTTCAACTTTGTGTCCATGAGTTCCCATAAACTTGACCAAAACTTCCTAGTAAATTGAGAATCTCGATTAGAAATAATCGAAGTAGGTAACCCAAAATGAACCCATACATTTTGGAAGAACATCTTTATGATCTGTTCTGTTGTAACTTGTTTCTTACATGGAATTAACACACACATTTTGCTGAAACGATCCACTACGACATATAAATAATCATGGCCTTTCCTAGACATTGGTAGCCCCCATACGAAATCCATAGAAATACTTTCCCAAGGATGAGAAGGGATAGGAAGTGGAGTGTACAAAACCAATTTCATATTTCTTGGCTTGCTAATAGCACACATAGAACATCCTTTTTCATATCTTGACATAGTTTCATTCATGTGAGAGTAATAACAATACCTTTGTAATTGAGCAATTGCTTTGCCTACACCAAAGTTACCAGCAATAAGAGAAGTGTGGGCTTCCCTTATGACATTGACTCTTTCACCCCGTGGAACACATAACTTGCCAAGATGATATAACAACTTGTTATGAACAAGATAATCCAACTCTTCAACATGATTGCCTTGACTCAAAGTTGCATTAACATCTTTGAAATATTCATCTTGAGCATATTGTTCAATAAAACTTTCATGCACGATTGAGTTATGCTTAAGAATAACATATGCATTAAAAATAGTCCTTGATAACATATCTACAACTCTGTTGTATATACCTTTCTTATACCTTATTACCAAATGGAATTGTTGTAGAAATTCCATCCATCTGATATGTCTAGCTTGTTGCAACTTGGTTTTTGATTATAAATACTGCAAAGGTTGATGGTCAATATGAATAATCATTTCTTTATCCATCAAATAATTCTTCCCTTTATTCATGCTTTGTACCAAAGCATACAACTATTTATCATATATTGGATAGTTAATTATTGCATTGGTAAAGGTTTCAGATTAATAACATATTGTCTTACCATGCTACATCAAAATTTCCCCCATAGCATATTCACCTACATTGGTTTGAATTTCAAATGGTTGCTTAAGATCTGGAAGTGCTAGAACTAGTGTTGTAGTGATTTTATCTTTCAAATTGTCGAAGGCTTTTTGTTTCTTTCATCCCCACTGAAAGACTTGCTTCACACTTGTCAAAGCATATAATGGCGCTGCAATGAATGAGAAGTTAACGATAAATTTTCTGCACTATTGGGTTGCTCCCAAAAAGTTCCTAACTTTTGTTACATTGTTGGGTTTAGGTCAATTCGTAATAACATCAACTATAGAGGGATCAATCTTAAATTCACCCCCTCTTACAATATGACCCAAATAAACCAAAGAGGTTTTCCCAAATTCACATTTAGACATCTTCAAATACAACTTTTCAATACATCTAGAACTTGCTTCACATGCTTGACATACTCTTCATGAGTCTTATTGAAAATCATAATATCATCTAAGTAGACTATGATAAAATCATCAAGAAATGGTCGCAATACATCATTCATAACTCATGCATGTGGCAGGTGCATTGCAAAACCCAAATGACATAACTAACCATTCAAACAAACATTGTTTTGTCTTGAAAGCAGTTTTCCAAATATCATCTTTAGGAATCCTTATCTGATGATATCTACTTCTCAAATCCAACTTAGTAAAATAAACAACTTCCTTTAACTAACCTAACAAATCATCAATGTGAGGAAGAGGATAGTGATTCTTTACCATGATTTTGTTCAAAGATCGTAAATCCACACACATGCGCCATGTACATATTTATTTGGAACCAAAACAATAGGAGATCCACAAGGATATGTACTAGGTTTGATGACCCCTTTGTCAAGCAACCCTTGAATTTTCTTCTTAATTTTTGCATTCTCTAAAATTAACATTCTATACATGCCAATATTTGGAAGTGGTGTATCCTGTTGCAATTGAATCTCATGTTGAATTCCTCTTTTTAGAGGAAACCCTTCGAGTTCTTGAAACTCATTGTCATAAGTGTTAAAAACTTTAACCAATTCATGCTTGAGTTTAGAATCACATCTTGTGAAATCTTTAGATTTAGTAGTATCTTTAGCTTTAATAATCAACAACGCAAAATTCTTACTAGCATTTATAAGCCTTTTCATCTGACCAACACTAACAATAGATAAGTTCATGTTCTTGTGATGTGCTCTAACAATATATTCAACTCCATCTTTAAAACTATTGTTGACACCTAATCCTTGTGATTGGGTGAACTATTGTAAATAAATAAATGAGAAATGTGAACAGTCATCGGGCGATGAACTAAACAGTCTCTCCCTCATGTATATAACAGACCTACCTAATTGAATGAATAATATGAATCAATTTTCTGCCTAATGGAGTTACTGCCTTGCCTGACATGGTATCAGAGCTAGCTCCACTGCTCCCCATATAATTCAGTAACTGATTGCCTACGTTCTGTCTGCCATCCCTATGCTCTCTGTACCTGCACTCTCTGTCTAGCATTCATCTGACTTGGTTTGAAACGTTTGCGCTATCCTGACCTGGTTTGAATGCTGGACACTTCTAGTATCAGTTTCAAATAATTGAACGTTGGATGTTTCATATGTTTGAACGCTGGACGTCGTCTATCAGTTTCATTTGTTTGAAAGCTGGACGCTTTGTTGCTTGATTTCTTGCTGGACGATTTGTATGTAGCTGGGGCCAAGTCTGTTCTATCATTGCTCGACACACCATGATGGGCACCCTAAAGGGTTCAACCTTGAAATGCAGCTGCTCTTTCCAAGATTTCAACTAGAATATGGCAAGAAGGCTTCCAGTTATGTTCGAAGGTGACGACAGGATGTTTAAGCATTTGTTGTTGCGTCAAGTTATCGCCATACCAAAGATATCTCTCGCCCAGCTTTGCAGATTGAATGAATAAGAGGGGCTCACTTGTTAACAAACGCGAGAGTTCATTTTCCTCTGCTTCCTTGCATAACCAAGAGTTTGCTTCTCACACAAACGGTCAATTTCTTCTTCTTTCATTGCAATATGAACTTGATTGCAATATAGGTTTTTACAACGGATAAACCAAAAGTGGAGTGAAGCTGCAAGCTGTTGGTCTAACTGTTCAAATGATTGAACACTGGTCATGGTATATTCCTTTCAAATAATTGAACACTGACCTAATATCCTTTCAAATAGTTGAAAGCATACATTTGAACGATGACAAAAAATTTGTAGCAGAATATTTGGTGTAGGCAGAACGTCCATGATGCGTTGAGCCCTTTTAAAAGAGGTCGTATGGTATGAAGAATTGGCTTTGTATACTGTGTATGCATTGAATGTTTTTTATTGGTAGCCGTGTACGTTTTGAAAGTCGTTTTCTCTTTGTGTATTGAAGTTGTGATGGTAGTGATTCAATGGGTACATGAAAACCTTATGTTAGAAGTTTTAGTGGATGATAATACCCTTTGAGAATGCCCTTTTGAGTACATTTTTACTGTATATTGGAAGAAGTATTTTTTTCTATCAGCAAAAGTTTTTTTTTACAAAATGCATTCAATCATACCCATGGTAGGAATAATTCTCACTGCCAAGGAGAACTATCTTGAATGGTCCCAGATGATAAAACACACCCTCATCTTCAATGAGTTGTGGAAAGGAGTGTGTGTTGGAGAAGGAGACAAAGACCGAGTACAACCTACCTTAGACAAAGAGCTCGTCATTTGGGAAAACAAGAACAACAAAGCTTATGCATTAATCGCAGCATCTGTAAATGAAGAGGTGAGTCGCCATATTTCGTCATATTCAATTGCCTTGAAGCTTTACAAAAGCTGAAAGAACTCTATGACTCATGTTGGTACTATTTTATTGCCATTCTTTTCTTCTAAAAGTCCATCATTTATCTATCATTTTCTTCCATAAACCCCTCATAGTCCATTGAAATTGATTAATGAAGCATTATAAATTGTTATTTTACATTAAATTTAATTTATGGATTTTTATGTTAAAAATTGGAAATTTTCAACAAAATTATGGGATGTCATGACTTCTTGTAATTGGTTTATGTTGTGACACATGGCATGGTAGGAAAATCGAAACAGAGGATAAGGACGTGATCTAGGATGTACATACATGGTGGAGAATCTATTCAGCATCGAATCTAGAGCTCCTGGATACATGGTCAATGCTGGTCAAACCCAACCTTTTTGGTTGTAAAAGCAACAAAAAGCTAAAGTTACCTAAACTGATTTCATTTTGTTTTAAAAATTAGTTAGGATTAGAAAAAACAAAAATAGCCTTTTTGATTGTAAAAGCAGAAACATCTGCAGTGATAATGTATGTACATTCGATTGTAAATTTTAAGGAATGCTAGGGAAGAAAGGATATAGACGTGAGCAAACGAAAGACTGCGTGTTGTTTTTCCAGAACTCTGCTCTTGCATGTAATTTTTCCAAAACTTAATCACAGGCAGCGTTTCATCAATTGTAGTGTTTATGTGTTAACGTTTTTATTATCTGAAGTTTTCTAAGTGTGCCATCAACGCGTGGACGGGCCCTATGTGAAGATTAGTATACTTTCGTTTCATTTTCATAGCATTTAGACTTCATATCTGAATAGCATTTGATATCATTTCTTTGCTTGTGAGTTTATTAATTCACTTAGAAGTTCTTGAAAGTACTATTGTATGATTCATGGTGATAGCTTGAAAATTCAATTGCTAAATTATTGAACAAGATCTTGTAAAAGATTTAATTGAACATTTAATTTTAAAGTATTTCTATGGACTCTGCTTTTGAGTTTTAGTACGCTTAAAAGATTTTTTGGTTTGCATGAATTTGATTTCTAGTATGCTTAGTGTGTTATCTAGAAAGAGTCTTTGAGAATTATATCCTTGTAAGAGGATTAAGAACTCAGACTAGCAACACTTTGTTTTAGAGCAGCTAATTAAATTAGAGGATATAGGTGTTCAAATTGTGAAAGGAAACATATTCCAATCTCTTATAAAAGAGTGTTGTAGCCTGTCACAGTAGACACTTATTTAGGTAGATGAGATCCTTTTAGGTCTATAAATTTTAGACATGTGCCTCTAAGTTTACCTACCTGGTTGACATTAAATTTAGTCTAATCTAGACCCCTGGATTGGTCACTACATTTTGGCACCATTTCCGGGGAGGCGCAGCTAGAGGATTTCTAAAAACAAAATATAAAAAAAATAAAATAAATAAATAAACAAAAACAAACAAAACATAGATTTAATTTTAATTCATCATTTTAGAAGTCATGTTTGCTTATGTCTAGATCTAGAGATGATAAAGGTAGATTCATAAAAACCCCCATCCAAAAAATAACCTACCACCAGGAGCAGAGCCTTTAGGAAAAGTTAAACACACATCACCAGCTGAGAAAGTCACCATACAAAAATTAGAGGATAAATAGAAATCAGGGCAAAGACTCACACTCATTGAGAGACAAATCCTATTGGCACACGAATCACAGAAGAAACATCTCCCTAAATCCTCTATAAAAAGAGAAAGTAGTAAAATAACTCAAAAATATCTCCTTGAACCTATTGATTTTGAAAATTTTCAAGAAGGAGAAAAATCACTAGAACAACTTCTCTTTGAAACAAGTGACACTAAACAAGGAATTAAATCAACAGAGGAATCTATCAAAATGGCTGAGGAAGGAGGAGGATCAGCAAGAAGACCCACTCCTGAACAACAAGATCAAAGGGAGGAGGAAGAGTCAACCTTTAAATTTCCTATTCAAGAGCAAGGAGAAAATCATGATGAGGAAATAAAAATGAAAAACATACCTCCATCTGTGTTACTAAACTTTTATGGCATGGCTTCAGAAGATCCAGATTCATTCTTGCTTGAGTTTGACATAGTATGTCGAACATATGGTTACACAGATGATGCCCATAGGCTTAGAATCTTCCCAGCAACATTAAAAGCATCAGCACTAAGATGGTTCATGGGACTTGGTGAACATGCAATAACTGGTTGGGATGGCATGAGAAGAATATTCCTAAAGAAATACCAACCTTATTGCAGATCGAAAGATTCTAAAGATGATATCTTTAGGATGAATCAACAAGAGGATGAAAATTTAGAGGAGTATTTGGAATGATTTGTTTACAATTTGCAAAAATCAAAACATCGAACCATGTCTCTTGATCTGATTCAAACAATATTTTTGAAGGGCATTCGAGAGGAATACTTAGATGATCTTAATTTGATGGGCAAAGGTGATATTTCCACTTTACCTTTTGAAGAAATTGTTGATTTATGTGAAAAGTATTCTAGGAGAAAAGCCAGAAATGGAAAAAGAGCTATATCATCCAAAGCCACAAAATCTGCTTTAGAAAGTGTCACAAGGGCTGAAATAGGAAACCTGTTAGAAGAATTCAAAATAGATTTATTAAGTACCTTAGGAACTCAAATTGACACTCTGAAAGCCAAGAAAAGACAAGAAGAGCAAGATCAATTAATGGTTGTCTTTTGTCCAAAACGCCGGAAGAAACATGCTTTGAAAGACTGCCCATTAGAAAACATTCAAGTTTGCACCTTTTGTATTGAAAATCATGATATATTTCATTGCTCTAAAGTCAAGATTTTGCAGAATTGTAATGTGGCAGCTAACACAGATATGGAGAATGTGTATTTCATGGGCACAAAGAGACCATGGCAACCAAGACCTCCACCTCCAGGTATGTTTCCAAACCAGAATTTACAATTTTCTGCACAAGATCAGATGTATGCTCAGAATTCTTGGAATGTACACATGCCATGGTAGCACCAAAATTACCGACAACAATAATGGAGACCATCTCAGCAATACTCTCAACAAGATCAACCATATCCTCAACCATACCCACCATATTCTCAGCCATATCAATAGTATCATCAGCCATATTCGCAATATCCTCAAACATATCAACAATATCCTCAGCAACAAGTTGTTTATCAACCCCAACACACTCAACAAGCATTGCCTGCTCCTCCACCAATAAATCCACCTCAATTACAACTTCCATCTAACCAACAACCTCCTAGACCCACTCAGATTCCTGTCAACCTGTACGAAATCAAAAATAAGAGCAGAGAGACCAGCTTAATTTGTAGATGAGGGACCATCATATCCCACATTACCTTTACAAAATATCAATTTGAGGTCTGGTAAGGGTACTTCAAAAAGAACCTCTAATAGCTAAAAACAAGAAGAAAACAAGAAAAAAATGAAAATGAAACTCCAACTCAAAGAAACAAAATGATGACATCAAAAATAAACAAATGCAACCGTTGCATCCACCACCTTTTCCAGAAAGATTGGTCCAAGCAAAACTTCGCATGTCTATACCACAGTTTGATGTTTTAGATGAGCTAAAGAATGTCTATATAAAAATTCCACTACTACAAGCCAATAAAGACATTCCCATATATACTAAAGCAATCAAAGAACTATGCCTCAAGAAGCCTACTAGGAAAAGAGTTGATCCACAAACTATTCATGTCATTGGACATTTCGCTGGCCTTATGACAAACATCATTTTAATGGAAAAGTATGTTGACCCTGGTATTCCCAGAGTCACTACAATCATTAACAACATACATATTCCAAACACCTTAATTGACCTTGGGGCCGCAATAAATGTGATGACTCTTGAAACAATGAAAACATTGCAGCTCACAAACTTGCAACACACAACAATTGTTCTAGAACTCGTTGATAGGTCTAAAGTGATTCCTGAAAGGATTTTAGAGGACATAATTGTTTCACTAGACTCTTGGGAGTATCCAGTGGACTTTTTATTTCTTCAGCCAAAATCTAATTTAGGAGGACACCCTATCATCCTTGGTAGACCATGGTTAGCAACTTTTGATGCATTCATAGGACGTAGATCGAGTAATATGATTATTTCACGAGCAACTGAAAGAAAAAAACTCACTCTTTACCCATCAACACAATCACCAGCAGTAGCACACAATTTATGGCTTGATGATAAATACAATGATAAGGATGATGTTCAATCTGTTTTCAGCATCAATCAAATCTATGATTTTCAAGAACATAATAATGATGATTTGGTAGAATTGTTCCTTTCTCAACCTGATATTTCCGAAGAATTAAGAAATGAACAATATCATGCTGCAGATGAACTTTTGGCACAAAATTTTCAAGAAACATGAACCATTCAATCCTTGCAAACAACATTTCAGAACATTTTCCCATTCAATCTATCACAAACACATAGAGCAAGACCATAGAGATTAGTCCAGGAAAAACTTTGAATATTAGTACTCACCTAGACTCATCTCAGGAGGAAAAATTGATCCAATTATTGAGAAAATACCAGAAAGCATTTGCTTGGGACTACACCGATATGCACGTAATTCACCCTGAAACATGCACTCACCATATTTATACGGATAGTAATATCAAACCAGTGAGGCAACCGCAGAGAAGAATGAATCCCATGCTTCAGGATATTGTTAGAGATGAATTACAAAAACTACTGAAAGTCAATTTTATTTATCCTATCTCTGACAGTCAGTGGGTATCCCCATTGGTAATAGTGCCCAAGAAAAATGGCAAGTGGAGAATTTGTGTTGATTACAGAAAATTGAATAAAGCAACCCTCAAAGATTATTTCCCACTACCATTTATTGACCAAGTGCTAGACACATTAGCTGGGAAATCATCATTATCTTTTCTTGATGGTTTCAGTGGCTATAACCAGATCAAGATAGCCTTAGAGGACCAGGAAAAAACCACTTTTACTTGTCCCTGGGGCACTTATGCCTATAATGTTTTACCATTTGGACGTTGCAATGCTCCAGCTACATTTCAGAGAGCTGTATTAGCTATTTTTGCTGATTTAGTTCATGACTGTGTTGAAGTTTAAATGGATGACTTTTCAGTGTATGGTAATTCATTTGAGCATGCATTAGAGAATCTTGAAAAAGTTTTGAAGAGATGTATTGAAGCTAATCTATCCCTAAGCAATGAAAAGTGTTTTATGATGTTAAATGAAGGGATATTATTAGGTCATTATATTTCTTCTCAAGGCATTAAAGTTGATCCATCAAAAATCCAGATCATTGTCAATTTGCCAATTCCAAAGACTCAAAAAGAGGTAAGAAGTTTTCTTGGGTATGCAAGCTATTACAAAAGGTTTATTGAACATTTTGGTAAAATAGCTTTACCTCTGTTTAAGCTTATAGCAAAAGATACACCTTTCAACTGGAATGAGAATTGCCAGCAAGCTTTTGAAACACTCAAAGAAAAATTATCAACCACACCAGTCTTAAAAGGACCTAACTGGACCCTACCATTTCACATCTTTACAGATGCATCTGATACTGCAGTAGGTGCCTCATTAGGCCATCTATGCCATCTATTTCATTAGTAAAAATCTAACACCTGCAGAATTAAACTACACAGTCATTGAAAAAGAAATGCTTGCCATCATACATGCTGTGAATAAATTCCGACATTATATAACTGGTTATGAGGTTTTTGTACATACTGGCCATTCTGCCATTAAGTATTTAATGAATAAACCAATCACTAATGGTAGAGTTACCAAATGGCTGTTATTATTACATGAATTTAATATTACAGTGTTAGATAGACCAGGGAAGGAGAATCAGGTGGCAGATTTTCTTTCTAGACTGCAAAATCCAGGTGAGATTGTTCTGGTTGAAGATTCTTTCCCAGATGAAAATTTATTTGCAATTTCAATAGTGAATCCTTGGTATGCTGACTTAGCCAATTATTTGTCCACAGGAAAAACACCTCCATATTTTACTTCAAAGGAAAAGAAGAGGTTGATAAAACAAAGTGCTAGATATTCATGGGTTAATGGAGATTTATTTTACATCGGTTATGATATGATTATTAGACGATGTGTAAGAAATGATGAAATAATTGATATTTTAAAATCTTGCCATGATGAACCGTGTGGTGGGCATTTTGCAGTTAAAAGAACAGCATTCAAGATTCTTAGTCTTGGATACTACTGGCCATCTATTTTTAAGGATTCCAAGAAGTATGTGAAAAGTTGTGATAGCTGTCAAAGAATGGGCAGACCAACAGCTACAGATGAAATGCCACTTCAGCCTCAAGTAAATTTAGAGCCATTTGAAAAATGGGCTCTAGATTTTGTAGGACCCATCAATCCAACTTCCAAAGGCAAAAAGTACATCCTAGTATGTACTGATTACGTGACCAAATGGGCTGAAGCAAAAGCACTAGTTCGAGCAACTGAACAAACAGTGGTAAACTTCCTTTTTGAAGAAATTTTTGTAAGGTATGGAGTACCAAGGGAGATAGTGACAGATCAAGGTACTCAGTTTACTTCAAAGCTAGTTAAAGACATCACAGAAAAATATCAAATCAAGCACATAAGAAGTACACCTTACCGTCCACAGGCCAATGGCCAGGTGGAATCCACAAATAAAAAATTGGAAGGAATTATCACTAAGACCATAGCAATGAACAAAAATAATTGTGAAGAGAAGCTCAAAGATGCACTCTGGGCTTATAGAATCACGTGGAAGAACACTACAAGATTTACACCATATCAGTTGGTGTATGGCAAAGGGGTAATGCTTCCTATTGAATTTCAAATACATACTTATAAGATGGTTGTAGATTTAGGAATTGATCTCAATGAAGCCTAACAATTAAGAATTCAGCAATTGAACCAGCTGGATGAAATGAGGCAACAAGCAGAGGAAACAACACTCCTAATGCAGAAACAAAGGAAGCAGAGGCATGATGCACACATCAAAAAGAAACAGTTCAAAGAAGGAGACTGGGCTTTACTCTTTGACTCTAAATTCAAAGATCATAAAGCCAAATTTACAACACATTGGATGGGCCCATATGAAATAGTTCAAGTATATGAAAATGGATCAATTAAGCTTACTACAATTGATGGAGAAGGCAACACCTTTATTATCAATGGACATAGATTGAAACTCTATCATAAGCCCATCAGCAAGGAGGATTTTATTCAAACTGTATCTCAGCAAAGGGAGGTTGAGATATTGCAGCCTTCAACTGTGATATCTCTACCTTCGTCAATTCAATTTCATTTAAAAAAAAAATTAAACAAAAAATAATAATAATAATAATAATACTAATACTAATACTAATACTAATATTAATAATAATAATGGTTTAGTTGTGAAAACCAAACTCTGGCACACTCTAAACCCGAATTCTTACTAGAAAACCATTCATTTGGCTGGTCAGAATTCCTTGTTCTACTTGTTTCCTGTTTTTCATCAATTCAATAATGACTTGAGGACAAGTCAAAGATTTAGTGGGGGAGAAGAATCAGCATTTTGTTTTTCCTATCTCATCTCCTCATTTTTAAATCCTTAAGGAATTTGTTTCAGTAATTCAGTATTTCAATAAAAGAGTTGTTTTTGTTCTAATCAGTGGGACCTGTTCAAGCAATATGCAGTGGGACCTGTTCAGAAGACTATGTCAACATTACCAATATCAGAGGGACCTGTTGTCAACATCACCAATATCAGAGGGACCTGTTAAAGACTGCATTCAAGATACATTAGGCTACTTCAACAAAGTTTTCAAAAGGTTGCTTATCATCAGAATTATAATCAAGGCTACATCAACACCAAGGATAAAAGAAGCTTTACAAACATGGTTCTTCAAAGTTCTTCAGAGTTCCTCAGATTTTAAAGGGACCTGTTATATTCAATTTTCTTTCCAGGGACCTGTTTTAGACAATGAAGATTAGTCATACCTATACAAACAGATCAGTCATACCTGTGCACGCCAAATCAGCATTTTGTCAACCAACAAGTGTAATGTATTGTTGAAATTTTTATTTTTAACATTTAAAATTCTTAAATTATTTTGGTGTTAAAAATGATAATTATGATTGCTTGTTATCAATTTCAAAAACCCCTATACCCATCACCCTTGTAATATTCCTAACTACTCACCTCATTATCACTCTGCTATCATTTCCTATCACACCTTAGCCTATTTCCATATTCCTACTACGCTCTTCAAACCTTTTCATACACCACTCTTCAAACCTTGTCATCAACTCATCATTTTTAAATCGGCCAAGTACCAACAAGTAGTGGACAAGTTCGTTCAATGGAAAGACAAGTGTTATTTTGACCCAAGTTGGCTCATGAAATATATATTCGTTATCATCATAAGATTTGTATATGGTGTTCTCATGATTATACCTTTGTAAATCAGTACTGCTCCTTTGTACTCATGATGTGAATGTGCCTTCCACCTCTGCATTACACCATAGCAATTGGATGAAGGTCGGCTGTTAAGTTTTCATTTTATAAAACTATGAGTTCATAAAGTGCGTTGTTGTGTTAGTGTTCAGACTCTGAGTTTCTCAAAGAGGGTTGAGATAGTAAGTGCTACAAAGGGAGAGAATAGCAGACAGGCTTACCACGAGTTTTTACTTCCGCCCATAAATTGAGGACATTAACCAGGTTGCTCGCTCAAGCAATTGAAGAAGGAAACCCTGAGAATCAAGGGCGTTACCAGGTCAGCTCAGTGGAACGCAGGAAAAGAGGTAACAAATTGAAAAACCCTGATTGAATTGTTAAGCATAAGCAAAAGGGTTAGAACAGAGATTTTTAACAAAATGACCAATAGAGCAGAGCCCGAAAAATTTGATAGTTCACAATATCATGAAGACTGTGTCACGATTTTAAGGGAAAAACACTGGTTGTCTTTTCTAGAGAAATTCAATGGAAATAATGAAGAGGTTACAAAGCAATTTGCATTTTCCTTCAATGGAGAGAAAGCTTTAATAAGAAATTTCTCTTTTAGAATTTCAGAGGATACCATAGCATAAACTGGGAATCAGTCCATAAGGGGAAAAGTATTTCAAAACAAAACAATTTAGAGAAAAATCATGGACTCAGTTTATGTCTAGGTCAAGGGTTTCCTCTGTCAATTGGAAAAAGGGTGTTCCCAGAAGTTGGCTAATTCACCCATGGGACAAAATGGTATACATTATTCAAAAAATTGTTACATGTGAAGGACGTTATGTTATGAAACCAGCTCAAGAAAAGATAGAAAAGATAGATCAACGACTTAGAATTCAGCCTCTTCGAGGGGGCAACCTCCTTTACATTACATAAATGAACAATTCTTGGATGATTCAAATGAAAAGACCTCCTCTCTATATATAGGAGTCTAAGGGACCAAAACCTGCCTGAAACTCCAAGTGCAAAGTTAACAAAAATTCCAATAAACAAGGTGAGGTGTTGAAAAACACAAGGTGAGGTGTCAAAAAACACATCAGAAATGGCTGGTAGGATTAAAATCCTACTAGATAGAAGCCATGTCCAAGTCTAGAGCTCGCCACACCTTCGCCAGACCTTCTCCAGAGCTCGCCACACCTGCAACAAGTTGGAAATTAGCAAATGGAGAATAAAAAAAACCACAAAAACCTGCAATTACCTGTAAATGCAACCTTCAACCTCGAACTGGCTGAAATTGGTACTGGCTCCTGCCCAAACAAAAAATAGCGCGAATTAAACAACCACCAAGGAAACCCTAAACCACCAGCAGTCCAAAAGGACCAACAATTGCAGGCGGAAAACCACAAGAACAACAAAAACCCTGTTCCAACCATGGATGCGTGCAAGCAAACAATGGCGGACATCAGCTCAACCATGGTGGACGAAGCGTGCAAGTAATGGAGTCAGCCTGCGCCATCGTCGGCGGAGGGCTTCGCCCAACAATTGGACCCGAACTGAAAAACAAGAGGCAAACTACACATCGCGGCAAACAGGCAGAAACAACACTACGAAAGGTCAGCAAACAAGTTTTGAACCCTTGATATGCTGCCCAACACGTGGCAATCCACGTCGGACACGTGTCGTACAAGGTCAACTGCATTTCACGTGGGTGTAGGCGAGGTGGAGGGGAGGGCGTGCAAGTAATGGCGTCCCTCCCCTATATTTTTTCTATTTCCGATTAGACCTGTGGTCTCTCTCGTACATGTGTTATGATGGGAGAATCTTTTTTTGGTGGAGTGTAAATAATGTAGATAAACTAATTCAATAAATTAGGTTATATTCATGTTTATATTTGGATATGATTATATCTAATTATGATTTTAAAAAAGGGTTAATAATTTTCTCATCAAATGAACTAGATTTAGTGGTTCAAAAAGTAACAATAAAAATGGAAATGTGATTTACTGAAGCATTTTCTCATAATATTATGAAACACAGAAGTTTGTATATTGAATTTTATTTTGTTGATTGTGTTGATAGGTGTATTTATTTTGAATAGAATTTTTACAATTTTAATTTAATTATCAATAATTACTAGGTAAATTATAAGGATTTATTTTTTATAAGACATTCTAGAATATTCTTAATAGTATATACAAATCAAAAGTTGAGATTTATGGACAAAGTAATTATGTCATTCATGTCTTTTTAATTAAATTCATTAATTTAAAAAAAATTCATATGACCAGGACAGTTTAACTCATTTGGACAGTCGTGAGGTTGAGAGTCATGTCTGTCTCTCTCCAAGCCCACAAGATTTTTCTCTTGGTGCTTGTGGTAAACCTCCCATTGAGGCAAGACATAAAGTATTCTTGGTTCCCTAACATCATGTGTTAAACTGTCCTGGAAGCTCAGTTCATCAGATGGGTTATTTGGTCTGCTTCCCGCGGAAAAATGAAGTAACCCCTTATAGCCTGGCCCTCTCCTCGTGGGTATCAAGGAATTCTTTATCACGTTGTTGAGAGAGAGGTGGATGGAGGTGGAGGAGTGATAGTGCGTGGTCTTCCTGTGAGTCCCCATCCAGGGTATGGCAACGGGAAGTGGCCAATAACTTTGAAGATGAGCGGTTTCTTAGTTTGGAGTGTTTTTAGGTGGGTTTTGTTCATTTTCTTGCACCCACCCTATGCTCGATTAGGTTGGCCTTTCGGAGAAGCGCCTAAACTCTAGGAGTTATGACATGAACATGACCTCGGAGAGGCAACACTTCGTTAGAGCTAGGGTCTAGGCCCTCTCTCAAATAGAGAGAGGAACTACCATTGGGCCCGGAGGTAGGAGTTTTTGCTCAGGTAGGAGTTTTTGCTCAAAGTTGATGGATGGATGGGCCGAAGGCTCAAGGTTGGCTAAACCCCATCACTTGCCCTTCCGGCAAGAATTTTTTTGGACATGTGGTAATGATAAGCCAGAGTATTGGCACATGATATTGTAACAAAACCTATTAGAAATTAAAAATCTCCTAATAAAGTGGAGGTGAATATTTATGGTTAACAAACTTGTGACATGTTTTAAAAAATGTAAGTTTAACTTATATATCGGTTCTTTTTATCATAAATAATAATTTTAAATAAAGTTATAATTTAGTTAATTTTTATGATTTTGTTTTAAATTTTAACAATGTGAGATGTATGATGACGGAGGTGTTTTGATGCTTATTATGGCTTGATGCCTATCATTGTTCACGTGATATTTAATTTATATGATTATGGTTTAATAGGTTATGGTTCTTGTTAATTGGGTTTAATTATCCCTTATAGTTGAGAGGAATTATTATTATGCTATCCACAAAGATTCAATCCCTACAAATGGCGTGAACTATATTCTAATGGCTTGAAGCCTTATTGTTGAGTTTAAAGAATCCCTAAAAAATTGAAACATATATATTCCTTGTATAAAAGATAACAAGCTCAACTAATTTAGAGAAAGGTCTTCTGGATTAATCACATCGTAAGGATTGGGTAGACGTTTCGAACCAGCTAATGTGGTTCATCCTTAGGACAAGGTGAGAAAGCAATTGATCTGAGAGAATGAATAGCATGGATGCATCATTGTAAATTAAATGGCTAGTAAGTGACGATAAGTACCAATCCAAGATAAACATAAAAACACTTATGTGATAATACATCTCATCTTGCAAAGATTAAAAAATCATAAAAAATAATCAAATTATTATTATTAATTATAAAAACAATTAACATATGAATTAAACATATACACATTTAAAACAACATGACACAAGATTCTTGGCCATGGAGATTCACCCCACTTTACTATTGAGATTCTTAATATGTATAGAGGTTTTATTACAACACCATGGGCCAATACCAAAGCTTATCAATACCACATACACAAATAAACCATAATTCATTTTATATGACATTTGCTCATATGCTTTTTTAATTAATCAATTTAATTAAAAGGGAAAAATGACATCTTAAAAAATAAATCTTAGCATTCAATTTGTGAATACTACTAAGAATATCTTAAAACAGTTAAATTTGCACCATCCATCTAATAATTATAGATAATCAATTAAAATTCTCAAACTTAATCTAAAATAAACATTTCACACACCGTATACTATTACTATTTTTTGTTCTATGGTTGTTATATATATATATAGAATAGGGTGATAAAGACCTTATTTCTCACCTTCTGAATTTTAAAAATCATAAAAGTTAAATTAATTTTTATTTTATTATTTTATTATTATAAAAATTAAAATGTTGCGTTGAAACTAGCTTTATACATTATAGAAAACATGTAACACTTATATTTATCATGGGAGGATTTCAACTCACTTAATTAATGGAGATTTTTAACTTGCAAATAGACTTTGTTACAATACAATGGGCTAATTTCATGGCCTAAAAAATTATAACTCATTTCATATGACATTTTTTTTAATTAATGAATTTAAACAAAATGGTAAAAATGATATAACTACATTTAAGATAAATCTTAATTTTTGATGTATGACTACAATTAAAAACTCTGCGAGCTCTGTACCATTGTTCACTTTCAAATCCATTGTTAAACAATTGAAAAAACACTTACAAAGATCAATCCACTAATATTAATCAATTATGAAATCAATATTAATTTGTCTGAATTTTGAGAGAACTGTGCGTCTGTTGTTTTCTAGAAGTATTTGGGTGTTGTGCCATGGAGCATAATGATTTTTTTTTTCTTTTCTGTTTCTTCCCTTCACCATTTCTTTCACCTTTAACGGTAGACATAACAGTTCAATATTCTTTACAAAGATCTTGAAGAATTTCAATATAATAATCAAATGCTATTCTAATATCATATTAGATTGCCTCCTCCTTTCCAATTTACCAATTTATATGCGTACATTTCCTTGTAGTCTGTACATTTGCCTGGGGTATGGTTTAAATAAAAGTGAAAAGAGGCTAAGTCTGGTTTGCTCAGACGTTTTAGAAACTTTGGTGGCACATTAAGGTTTTTAAGGAATAGAAAATCAATGCACTTCCATGTTCAAAGTCCAGTCTAAATGCAGTCATAACAAAGAGCTTTTTAAGACCTTTCAAGATGAGAAACTCAAGATCGGAGATCTAATCCTTTTTTAGGTCCAAGTTTACTCTCATTTGGTAACTCGAATGGTTATGGAAGATTAGTATTTCGTCTTGAAAATTGTAATTCTGCATTTAGATACCATTATGAAAAAGCCCAACATCTTAAAAATCTAGTTTAGGTACCATTATGAAGAAGCCCAACATCTTAAAAACCTAGTTCATCAAGGAGTTCAGAATGAAAGTGTTGCAGAACGTCCATGGACACTGGGAGTTAGAGATGCGAAAAGGGCTTACTCATATCAACACTTTATTCCATTCCATTCCATTCAGTCTGTAGCCCGATTTATATAAAATTGAGAGTATAAACTTTGTCATGCAGACACTCATGCCACTTACTGCAAATATATAATGATGAATTTGCTACAAAAGTTTTTGAATATTTCTACATGCTTGATAAGTTTGGCTATGTATGTTAGTGGGTGTGATTATAATTATTATCCATCTTTTGTCCGGATCTCACTTCAAGTGCCATCTTTGTTTTTGTGACAGATACCAAGAGAGACACTTGGGGAAGTGAGAAACATGCATGAGAGGAAGGCAAAAATGGCATGTAAGTAGATGCTTTCATTGTTCTACCAGATGTATGTTTTTTAAATAAATCTTCAGGAAATTTGGATGAATAATTATCAATAACACATGTGGAATGTTACCAATTCTATCTTAAGATTCTTGAAGTTGAGATTAGTTTTGGTTTATTCACATAGAGTTGCTAATAAGGTAAATTGTGCAAGTTTTTTTTTTTGAGTTTTGGTGTTTGGAATTGATTTGCAAAGTCTCTCACTCATGTTCTCTTTCAGGATCAGCGCATAAAGCCAATGTAATGTCTTTCTTTTTCCAAAAAGTTGGCGTTGGCCCTTTCAACAGGGATGCTTGGGTTTTTCCCTTGGACTTTTCACTTAGTTGCCATGTTAGGGTTTTCACCTGTAATGGTTAGTTAGTCAAATACAGTGACTGATGAAGATAGCTAAAGAGATAATGGTTGAATGCAATGGATCGATAGATTTGGAATTTTGGTTATATGGGGTAGGCTTATTTT
>APFE031721524.1:178673-205218 GCA_000404065.3 Pinus taeda | reverse complement strand
TCAAGAGCTATACACAAGACAAAGGAACCACTGGCATATGTAGTGTTGATTGAGTTTTGTCCCCAACCCATATGGTGTTACTTATTCTCCCTCATTCGTATGGGCTCGCACGAGATCATCAAATAAACCGGCCCTCTCGGCCCATTTGTGGAGTCCTGTGAATCATCATATCTCAACATGCATCCAATGCATTAACCATACCATCATAGTATCATAGGAAATAATCCACATGCCAACTCTTGCATGTCATCATGAGAACGTTCATCTTTGTTAATAAGGAACTGCATGCTCACGCATGTCATAGATTTGTGTGGAACTATCACATGCTTCAGTGATACCATCACATAATTATATCAAGACATATCATGAGTTCACATAAATGAACCACATGTCAATAATCCTCATATTATAACATCATAATTCCTATGCCACGTTATGCATATCATATCCATCATGAGTATTGAACATTAAATTCCTATCATCAGGTAGTAAATGAAAATGTCAATATACCTTGACATAACGTCATAATACCTATGCATATCGCTATTATCGTATAGATACCTTATCACTATAAGAACCATATGTACATCATTATCTTCCTATTATGATAGCATGAAACATTGCCAATATGTTTTCATCAAGTTGTCAAGTACTTTTCAATAATCAGTTCGACTTCTTTCTACAAGGTAGTTGACCAGTTACACCAATGGTATAATCATCTAAGTACATCTTTAAATTTCATATGAGCCTTATCATCTTGAGTCTTAATCTCTCATCATATATTCTTCCTTCCCCAAGGAAATTTTTGGTGAAATTCATTGTTTAAGATATTACGGGTGATACCATCATTATTTAAATCATCTATCTCAAAAATTAAAAATCCCTTGATTTTACATCCATTTACCCTTTGGCTTACTGATTCCAATACATTACGGGAAGTCCTACTCATGAAATAATGAGTCAAGTACAATCTCTATTAATTGTCTTTCACTTCTTTTGTCACTATGTACCCAATCCTTCTCAAGGTATCCGTATAAAATTTCTAGCAACATTCCTTCCTATGTCTTCCTTGTTTATTATCATTTGGTCATCATGCAACTTCATACCTTCACATCTTATGACCATTACCAATCATGTTTCTAGCTCTACTCATTAATACCTTTAAAATAACTTTCTTCTTGATAGAACATCCCTTCCTTTTCTTCTTGTCTTGATTTCCTACTATTCCATGTCTACTGGCTTCAAAAATGGAAGTTTCTTCACTTCATTCTATTTTATTAAATTGACTTGAATTTCTCATCTCCAATCATTGTGTTTTTCCTCCTCTCCTATAGCACTAATATACCTTGGAAATGTTGTTACTATTTCCAACTTGGGTAATACCTGCTAAATAAATTCATTAAGATAGCTACCAAATGTAATCCGCTTATCAACATAATAAAATTACCTGATCATACGCCTTGTTATCCCTAGTCCATTCATATAGTTATTCATCTATGGAAAACTTTTCAATGGGGTTTTACCATTAAATGGAAAATTGTTATAGATGTTGTCACGCACATAACTTATCCTTTCCAATCATTTTATCATACCTTCCAAGTTTCGTAAAATTATTACCATAATTATTCAACTTCATTGGTTGATTGCCAATATTTTGTGCATCATCCTTAGATCGACCTTATAGTGACACTTTTAGAGTACCAAGTTATGTTTATACCAAATCCTTCCATTATGTTCCAAAATACCACAATACTCTTCTTTTATGTTCCAAAATAGGTTGTCTCTTCTTACTGATTTATTATCTTTGTTGTCATACTTCTTCTCTACCACCTTAATTATCCGATCCAAGTTGGGCATAATCACATGAACTATCCTTAGTTATCATCCTTAAAAATTTGCAAGTTCTCCTTTCCATTTTTCTTTAGACAACTTTAACCATTATATGCAATTAACCTTGAATCATGAAACCTCATGTAACATTATACTCAACATCTAAACTGAAATCCAAGTCTGTACGATTTGCCACTGAGACTGACATATACCATCCTGTAGCTTGATGATGTTTAATATACAATTGATATGAGTGGTAAATGAGAAAATACATGTAATCTGCATGGAAATTGCAATGCAAAATTAAATTTATTAGAATATCATACTGAGAGAGTTGTGTTCTTGCAATAATAGACCAGATAAATGCCAAGCAACTGCTATTGCTAAAGGAAATGAGAACATAAATCCAACCCAATTGGTGAATAGTATGATCAACATTCAAGGAATTTTATCTCTATGTTTTTAGATCAAATTGAACAGTAAAATAATGAACAGGTTGCTAGTGAACAATGATCATCTAAAGGTACTAAGATATCAGAGTTTATCCATTGTAAGTTGGAACAAATTTCACTTATTTTAGAGCACTTCAATTAGTGACAAATTTCAACTTCAATTATCCAAATACTTCAAAACTGTGCTGTAAAATGAACTAGTGGTGAGTAGTTACACCAACATTAAATATTTGTTACAAAAAAATGCCAGTATACCATATCAATAGTGCAATCTTTCAGAGAATTATACATCGTCACTTATGGGTAGATTATCACCATCCAAGATTACAAGATTATATATTTTTCCAATGAATCAATAATTAGGTGAGTCATTTAGAATTTCGCTTGTTATATGTTTGTAATGGAGAGAACCGTTGTAGTTGATTATAGCACTTTTTATATAGAAAATGATAAGAGGATGCAAGCATAATCAACTCAAGAAAATGAGATAGTGGTTTTACCATGTAATGGGATTCTAATGCGAACAGAGAACCAAAGAATCTATTATCTATAATGATGCATGAGAAAACCAATGCGAAGCTAATGAGTGCACCAAAATTTAAGCTATACCAACGTTATTCTGCTGTCAAGAATCCGATTGTTGTGATAATTATGCAATGAATTTTTAACCAGATATGTTTTAACCATGCCAAATTTATTCAACAAAGTTTTGAAGATTCTTGATTCATTTCAATCTATTGTTTTGTATATTTTTCCTCTATTGCACGGCATGCAATCAGATAATTGCCAAATTTGAAACTGTGTGATTGATCATGCAAATTATCAATAATCACTAATTTTGTAGTATTAAAACTTAGAGAATTGTCTCAACATAAAATCAAAATTCCAATGAGTAAAGCTTAAGAATATTAGTGGTAGTATTGTTTTGAGAAGGTACTTGAATTCTGAAAGAAAATTCACCATGACTCTTGAGATGATATGTCACACCAATATTAAGTCTACAGATTCATGACCTTATGTGCTAGGATAAATTGAAATTTGTAGAGTGAAATATTGTGAGTATCTGTTTAAGCAATCATAACTTATGTTAGAAGAATTAAATGGACTGCTTTTAACAAAATAAATCGTTTAAACAAATTTCTTGAGATTCTTATGGCTATTAAATGATTACTCTAAGGAAATTTAAGAAATCAAACAACCAAATAAATATTCCACACCATAAAGAAGAGACACTGCCACTCGACCCAGAACCGGATCGGATGACTGGGAAGGTTATCCCTCCCTAACACAAAATAAAACAATTTTATTAATTATATGGCCTGCCTGCAAGCGCACCCGCAAATGCAACACCATCCCTTAAATTACAATACATTTAGCCATATTAATTTCCCGGATAGGACATAAAATTGCCTGCATAAGACATAAGGCATAAGATTGTAAGCTTGCGGCCATGGCTATGCGTGTTCCTGCAAATTCCATTGTTCCTTTTGACAACAATGTCAAGAAATCTACACACAGTATAAGATCAATAGTACCATTTACACAATCAATAGTACCATTTACACAATCAATAGTATCATTTCCTCATCCAAGGTAGGTAATTGTTCCTTCAACAAATTATATAGAACTGGTATTTGTTTATACTCGTTTATCAACAATATTTTTTTCACGACTGTTGTATTGAGGGGCAAGGATTTCAACAGAATTAGTCAAGATCAGATTGCTTCCAAAGGGCAGAAAGTGACTGGAGGTCAATGAAACATGTTGGTTAATATATATATATATGAAAAAAATAATACAAAGAAAATCATTGGCATGTAATAAGTAGTGAAAGAAAATGTACTTTTCATACCTGGATGGCTTATAAACCTTATCTCACCACCTATTAATTCAATCAAGCATCGGCTAATACTGAGGCCAATTCATGTGTAATCATTCTCAAAGTCACATTATAGAATTTCCAATAATATTTCCTCCTACACTTCATGCTCGGTGCTTTTCATTAATCATAGTGTCTTTCTTTTTCCAAAAGTTAAACAATCATTTTCCAAATACTTTATTGTGAAAAGAGAGGTTTGTTTGTTTTTGTCAAGATAGAAATAACGTAGTAGCCACATGGGCCTTAATTGGTATTTCTAGTCCCTTCGCCCCAAAAATGGGTTAGCCAATCACTATGTTTGTATATCAATGCATCCATTAAACTTTACCTAAAAATCAATATTTATTATGTCAATTTAGCGTTGTGCATTGCCAAGTAGCCTGATCAAGAAGGCTAATATTCAACATCATTATTCATTAAACTTTTCCTTGCCATAGTTAAGATATCCCCTTACAGTGAACCAACATATACACTTTAAATCCATTTTTTTTTTTTTTTAATTTAAATAAATTCTTCTTTTATAACTCATTTAAAAAACAACTTCACTACAACTTATAATCTAATAACACAACTAATTTTAAAATCACTACTTTATACTGATTAACAATTTGTAGTTACATATACCAAATATTTTCACCTCTATTGACATTGCTTTAATATCCATAATTAACCCTTTATTACCCTTCTTTTCCTCTTTAAGAAGTGACATTCTAGGAGCATGTCAACAAATAAACTTAATAACCTCAATTCACTAGAGAGCTTGCATAACCTTAATTATCCATGCAATCGCTAATGCATTTATCTCTATATTAAAATAACAACCAGACTTTAAATAAATATTCAAAATAAATTTATGATCTTATTATATACAGCTCAAAAATCCACTTCTTCTTTATTAAATTAAGATGATATGTAAAAATATTATTTTAAATAATCAAATTTACATTTACCGAATTTTATAAAATTTATTATATCATAAATTAAATTCACATATAACTTATATGTGATTATATCACAATATTTCATCCCACTTTTTCAATTAATATTTTATATAATTATAATAATATATAAATTATAAATTAAAACAATTAATTTGATCGACTTTTTTTATTTCATGGAAAAACGTAATATAAAACTAAATAAATGTAATATAAAACAAAGTTAAATATAATAAAACACTTAAAATAAACTTTTTTTTTTAAGTAATCTATTAAGTTTCGAATAATGTTAATTTAATATTTAAAATCTAATAATTCATGCATATCATACATTTGACATTAACACATCTAAAAATAGAAATATGGGTTGTTCGTCGTATAGATGCATGTCTGGGTTTTTCGTCATCGTCAGTGATGTCATATATCTCAAAGTATTCTTCTGCTTTATTTATCCATGCAACATTGTTTTTTTCGTTTCCATCGAATTTAGGCATCTCGACCTTTGCCCTCCTTTGGTATGTGGCTAATGGTTGAGCAAAAAAGGGGTGTTGATTAGTGAGGGTATCCCAAAGTTGCTTGTTTGTAAAGGCTGTGTTACTTGCTTCTTGGTGGGGTGTCGCTGATTTTTTTGGGGATTCAACATTTTCATATCTGTTGACTTTGTTGAATCTGATGAGGGATGTTCTTGATTCTCTTCACTTTCTTTTAGTAGCTCTTCAGGTGTACAATTTGACTTTTTACACAGAAGTTTCAGCATTGTTAAGACCTCTTTGATGCTTACTTCTGTTTAGACGTGTTGACTTTCCATTTTTATCTCTATTCTATTTGTCGTATCTTGAAGATCTTTTATTTTGTCTGCTTGCTCCTCAAGCTTTTTATTGACCTCGTCGTGGTTGTTATTTATCTTATGCTCTGTGTCGACCAATTTTTTTTTGAAATCCGCCATTGTCATTGTCGACATCGAGCGAATTTGCGGGGGTGTGTATTTATCTGCCAGCTTAAGGTTTTTTTTTTTTTTTTTAAATTTACTTCTCTTCTTTTTCTAAATACCTTTAAAGCTTTATTACTCCAAAACTTATCGTTTGTGCACCTTTTTTTTTAAATAATCTCTCTCACTTTTTTATAAAATTTTATTATATAATAATAATTTTTTTAATATATATAATTATAAATTATATATTATATAATTTTAATTTATATATATTATAAAATTATAATTATATATAATTATAATAATATTTTTTTTCTCGGAAAATTTGGATGAGACGTGACTCTTGGTACAGTCATAATCTTTAGATTTGAACAATTAAAATTATTTAGATCACACCTTTTTTCTCCAATGTTATCAAAATATCTTTTACTTTTTAAAATACCATGGGTTGTTTTTTTAAAACCTCCTGTAAAGGTAATATTTACCTTTCACCTTTCACGTAAGAACTTCTCCACGTAAAAATTCTTAAATATACTTGAAAAGATTCCCGCTTATCTTTACTATCAATAATGTAAAACCTTTTTGATATATATATTTTTTGTTTGTTCAGAGTATATTATTTCCTTTCCTCTCTCTTTTTTTTTTTTTTTATATATATACCCTTCTTCTTTATTCTTTATTATTATTATTTTTTTTAATTAGTAGCAAATGGCCAAGGACCTAAAAAAATGGAGAATCTCCCAATATATAGCGAAACGCTTCAATTATGACAACAACAAGGTTGATGATAGATTGTTAGCCAAAGCCCTGGTGATCAACCAAACGTGGCTCTGATACCAGATGAAGCATAAAACTTCCGGATAAACAGAGATATATATAAAAATACTTTTATTAATAAATGAATTACAGATGATGATTGTTTACAATGGTTTGCCTGGCTTATATACTGCCATGGGCACCCTTTGGGAAAGGGCATGATCTTATGATCGTGCGCTTTCGTCTAACTAAACCTAAAATTAACAATAAATCTAGAATTAACTAATTTTTTACATAACAGAAACATTGTCTAGAAATTCATCACTAAACAATGTTGGGAACGGATCATGTACACATGCATGGTTTAGGCTCCTATAATCTACACAGCCTATGATTTCCATGGCATCTTTCTTATTCCGTATTACAATCAGGCTAATCTATTCCACTTCACCCACCATGAAAATGAGTCTGGCTTCTAACATTTTGTCAATCTCTTTCTTGAAATTCTCTTTCATTGTTGGGTTTAGCCTGTATGGTATGTGCTTTACTGGATGCACATTTGGTTTCAGCATGATCTTCATCTCTCCGATGTCCCCTTTTATTCCTTTTAGTTCAGCCACATAGGCTGGAAATAAGTCTTCATATTCATGTAGCAGGTCAAAAATTTCCTTAGTTGTCTACTTGTCCCGATAATCTCCAATGGATGCCATCTTAGGTTCATTCTCTAAGCCAATGTTATTCTACCACAACTTCACTGGGAGAAAATGTGTAGCGTCCTCCGAAGGGCTCTCTTGAATATCTCGTTCACCTTCCATTTCTTGAAATGTTAGGTGTCTAAGTCCTTCTAGATCATCCTCCTCTAGATCTGTGTTTACTTTGTCGCAAGACATATATTCTGGATACCCGGCTTCATAGAAATACTGTAGGAATTTCTCATCAATGCAACCTTCCCATAGCTGTCTCCGAGTTAATAGGATTCTTTTGATGGCATACAAGGTTGCATTTAGGTGTCGATCACTATTTTTGAATGAGACGCTGATTCTGAATTGGTTAGCCATAACATCCCATTCTACTGTTTGTCTACGAACTTCCTCTTGTATATATCGTGCTTGTGGAATTGTAACTAAGGTATGTATGAATAAATGCACCCAGATTTCATTCGGAAATTTATCTTTTTCCCATGTCTTTGTGTAGTCCTCTAAATGTTTTTTGGGATATGAGTTTCCTCTATACTTCACCTTGTCATGCAGTCGATCTCATTCTTGTCTAAACCTCTCCCTCATGGCTCGCTTGATAGTCTCCCATTCACTCAAAGTGTTTCGACGCACTTTCCACCACCTTTCCAAGGTGGCTTGTACACGATATCTAATAGTGGGACTCTATGATCTTCCCTTATAGCCCTGTCCACTTTATTAAGAAAAGTGTCTACATATTCGACGCTGTAAAAGGTTGGATAATTTATTATTTATGCCCCAATCCAATTTACTCTGCATATCTTCGCACAATTTATGGTATCAACCTCATATCCTCCTTGTTTCCATGCATCCCAAGCAACTTCTGAACCAACTTCTAAAATCTGTATGCTCCTCCAACTGACTGATCCTCTAGTTGTGGGATTTATGTAGTCCTCTCTTTTTCCCGCAGTTAGCCTATATAGTTGATCCAACTTTCCCAACTCGTATCGATCACCCACTAGTTCAGTGAACCTTGGTCCTTGATATGGATCTAGTGGTTGTATTACTCGCATCCCTTCTACTTCAAATATCATCGACTCCTTCTTCAAGTCAATGATATAATAGTTCTCATATGCCTAGTCGATACCAAGAAGTGTTGGGTATGGGTCCTTATCACCCATTATATCTATTACTTCAAATTTAGTATAAGTTTTTACCCCTACTACATCCACTTCTACATCCACTTACTCATCTTCCAACCTTCCAATGGGTAAGATGCAATATTGGTTTTCCATTCGCAGTTGTATTGGTGAATATTTAATTTGTGGCTTCCCCAATGCTTCCCATGTATTTCTGGGTAGAATATTTACGTCTGACCCTAGATCTAACAATGTATCTTTAATATGGATTCCTGCGACTTAAGCATCAATCTAAAATTCTCTACCTGTTCTCTTCTTGTTCTGTTGTACCCTTCTCGAGTGTCTTTTAAGTAGGTTTTCCGATATTCTTTCGCCTTTTTCTTCGTCTTCTAGTAACACTTCTTTCAAACTCCTGCATAACTCATGTAGCATCTGTTCATTATCAATAATCTACAAAAATAGCCTAACCCATTCTTCGATTGTTCGAGTGTTATCGCTATGCGTGAGTCTTGTTTCTTGTCTCCTTTTGTCTCTGTTTACCCATCAAATAACTTGGTCGCTTCCTGATAGTATTGTTTTTGTTGGGTGCGGTTGTATGACAGCTTTAGGGATGCTACACGAACAATTAAAGGCTGGTATACCATACCCTGATCATCCCCTATCTTCTTACCCTGTTTGGTATTTATATTTATATTAGTTAATGGAAGTGTGTCAACAGTTCGTGGTTATGAATTGATCAAATTAGTCCCCCTCTGTCTGGTTCTTTCTTCCCATTTTGCAATTAGCTTAGGACAATCCTCTGTGGCAAGTGCATTAAACCTGCATTGTGAGCACCAAGGCCTTCTGGGGAGCAGACAGTCTCTGGCAACATGTCCCTCCTGATCACAATTTTAGCACCTTATAGGTGCTCTACTCCTTGTTCTTCCTCCTCCCATACCTCCTCCTCATCCCCCACGACCAAATTCATTGACTTTGAATGTGGACTTGTCTAGCTACTCCGCTAAGGTGTTTAATGCTCGACATTGGTCAGTGTGGTGCGTTAAGGATGCATAGAATTCACAGTAACTGTTATTAGGTACGTTGGAATACTTCTGTAGTATTGGACATACTCGTGAAAAATGTCCATAGTTCCTACAAACTTCACAGTAGTATTCCGTGTTTCGGCCTGGGAAATCTCTTTGCAATCCCACTGCCGCAACTCCTATTGTTGGCAGGGCCTCCGATGATCTTGTAATTCCCCCTAAACTATTTTTGCCTCTCAGCCTTGGGAATTCAATCGCCACATGGCCTTCCACCAGGAAGTGGGTACACCATACGTTGGGTCTTACTGGTCTAATTGGTGTAGGTATTTTAGTTTCTTAGTCAAACTGGCGATTTGATTTTTGAGGCCCATGATAAATGGGTCTTGTGATCCCATCCCTCCTCAATACTCATGTGGGTATTCTGCCATGGATTCTATGCACGATGCTCTAGGGCATCTTGGAGAGTTCCAATATTTTGTTGTGTCAATGGTGCTCTTGTAAGGGGTAGGAGCGCTTTAGTAAACAAATCTCTCTGATGGTTGGGATCTATGGTATAGATCAGCTTACCAATAGCATCTTTAAACCTTTGCATCAATTGCCAAGAAGTATCTCCTTCTTTTTGCTTGATCTCCCATAATTCAGATAGTCCCTGCTAATGTATTTGTGGAACCTTGAATTCTTGAACAAATCCTCTCTTAATGTCATCCACTAAAGGATTATGGTTTTGTTCTGCCCATTTGATAAACCATCTTAGATCCGTTTCTCTTAATGTTGTTTGGAACTCAATCAACTTTACATTATCTGGTGTTTGGCGTGTTCTCCATATAGCTTCACACATGTACCAATGTTTTTCTACGTCTTCATTCCCTCTACCAGCAAACTCAGGATATCTAGTAAAGCACCCTACCATGTTGATTCGAGTGTTTTCTATGAGCACAAATCCTTGGTTTCTGGGTTGCCGAGATCCTTGTAACCCTATATTACTAACACTGCTAGGCCCACTTCTATTGTATGTATTAAAACTCACTTTATATTTTTCATGCACACTGTGTACTCGTATTACGTTAATCAACTTAGCAACAATTTTGTCAGGGTTTTTGTAAAGCACCAGGGGAAGGTCAGGGTGAACATTACATGAATTTTTGGGATTCTGCTGCTGAACTCTAGTTGACGTATCATCCTCGGTGAACAATCTTCTCATCACACTGCACATCTCACCTTTCGTCCCCTCTTCATAATTTATGCGAGTGATTCCTTCTGGCAACTTACCCATAACCTATAAGGGAGAGTCCCCATCATTCTCCTAGCTCCTATCTGTCCAGTCAACATCCCTTTCTTGTTCCATGCCTTTCTCCATACCCTTTCCTTCTTTCAGGCTCCCTAATGCCGCTCTTTCTTGGTGGGGTCCCATACGTCTCTACTTCAGTGCTTGTACCACTCTTTCCTGCCACATTTCTGCTAGTATCACTCTCCTTTGCACCCTAATATATCTAGCTCTCTACAATCCTTCTATGTCCTTTCCTTCAACAACATCTACATTTCCCCGAATGGTAGAATTATCCCCTTAGGCCCTTCCCTTAGTATTGGGGTTTTACGCTACCATAGTTTCTCCAGGTAAAGGTAACAATCCTTCTTCCACCATCAACATCTTAATCCACAAAGGCACTTCGTTCATTAGTTTCGGTCTTAACCCTGATCTGAACACTGCATCCGCCTTTGAAAAGGACTGATAGTTCTCTACTGCGAATTCGACTATGTACCCTTCTACGGTATTATGTACCCAGAAATCTACTGCCCTTGTCAACTCACTATCCAAGTGTCGAAGTCTTGTGAGGTCTTTGGGAACCCAATCACAATGATCTGTCATAGTTCCTTCTAGTAGAATCTTCACTTTTAGCCTCCTCAGCCAGTTATACAAGTCTTCTGGGAACTTACACCAGAATATCTCGTACTGATCACTCGCAGCCTCTAAGTACAAAATTTATTCGTTCACCTTAGAGATAGGTTGGATTCAACAATTAGCCTGCTCTGATATGAACTGATCTACTTAGTTATCCCACTAGTCCTGAATTTGCTTCTTAAATATCCTTGACACCCTATTCCAAACCAGTTCTTGTGATTTCGGGTCTCGACAATGGAACCATTTGTTGGCACAAAAATGTTATCAGGGAAAGACCCTAGGTTCAGGCACAAGGGGCCAACAAGGGTCTGTTGTAGTCTAGGACAATGCCAAAATTTTCACCCTACCCCAAGGGATAAGGAGTCTAGTTTCAAAGGGAGAAGCCCTATGGAAGCTAGTACTTCTGTATCTAGAGAGATCAAACTCATTATTGCAGTAGATGCAACAACAATACAAAAGCATCAATAGAGAAATAGCAACCGCAATATTAGTATATCATATTTCGTCATGTTGACAACCATACCTCGAGGAGTGAGGTGGGGTGATTTGTTTTTGTAGCCGCAGAGAGCTACAACTTGGTAGGATCCTTGAGGATCCCACCTCTCAGATCAATTCCTTTCTACGGGAGCCCAGATTAGTAGTAGCAGGATGGACCCATGTCAATTGGTGCAAAGGAGTTACAGAGTGACAGTTGCAATGGCTAGTGGTGCCAAAGACTAAGCAGTGTAGATCAGAGTTGGTAATAGTGCAGATGGCACAAAGCAGAGGTCAGCAACAACGCAGAGGCTTCAAAGGGCCAACGTAGAGACTAGCAACAGTCAAACTCCAACAACGAGGCACATAATAGTGAACACTAGTTCAGTAATTTTGGATGCTTTTCTGTTGCTGATACAGAAGCAAGATTAGTTAGAGAAGGTTGCACTGTAGATGCAGTTGGCAAGGGTTGTACCAACATCAACACAAATGAAAAATTGAGAGGGAGTTGCAGTATGGATGCAATGTTTATAGTGGTTGGGTCAACAAAAATACAGATGCAACATTTGTACAGTAGTTTGTGGACAATATGTTAGACATCAGCAACTCAGAAGGAGATGTTACAAAATAGAGTTATGCTTTAGCATGTTGCATTGCTAGAGCATATTCCTCGCTAAGAGGGAGTGTTGATTTATGATAGCATCATATGTGCTCTAAGTGTTGAATTTTGTAGGGAGGCTTAGACACATGCATGATCCAATACCTAGAAATAGTTTTGGGAAATTCCACCAGGAGACAGTTTTATAAAAAAAATTAATTATTTTTAATGGGTCCCTAAGTCTAAACTATGGAAAATAAAATAATTAATAATTATTAATCTAACTGTGGGTGTAACTTCTAGAAGAAGAGGAGGATCAAGAAGAAATGATCTTAGCCATTGATTAGATTCTAATCTAGGCCGTTGAATTTCAACGAGAATATTATTTAAGGATGCATGAGGATCATTTGGAAGATACACAGAGAGTTGATTAGTTAAATCGAATTGTTGAAGCTATAGGCAGTTTAGTAATTTGGTAGTGATCAAGCAGAGAGGGGCACATAAAGTTTCGGTTGGAGGATATTCTCTGGAGCCAAGAATACTCAGTAGAGAGGCAGAGAAACACACATAGGAGGCAGTGCAGTGCGCAGAAAGGGTGACACGGAAGGGCTCATGCAAGGCCCATGTAGAGCAACACACAGGCCTTCCATGCAGAGGTCCGAAATTTTCTGAAGAGGTTGACATTCTAAGCCGGGAGGGTTGGAGTCAACTCCTGAGGGGAAATTGATCCAAAAAGGAGGTGACGCAGTTCCTTAGAGGCTGATGTAGGCCCATGTAGTGACTGCGCAGGGGCAACGCAGAAGTAGCCGAGGACTTGTTGGTTCAGCTCCTGTATCAGTCGAGACTTGCAGTGTAGAGTGAGGTAATCTCACTATTTTCTTATGCCAAGTGATATTCTCTATAGTAGATTACCAACAAGGCATATAGAGGAAATTCTGCTTAATAATAAAAACCCTCAGATCTGTTGCATGATTTCCTCGCATTGGGTTTTTCCAGGGACATTTGTCCAGAAACAATTGTGTCATTTGTGTTGTATCTCTCTATTGTTCAATTTTTTTTTGGCATATTATTTTAAATGGTGTAGGCTGCAATGTGTGTATTTCAATGTTTGTTGTAGGAAACTACAAATAACTTGTTCATGTAAATCTAACAAGTAGGATAAATATCATCAGTTGCTGCAATAGGGATTTTAATTTAGGAATTTTCACATGGTATCAGAGTTGCAAGTGAAGCAAGAACAAAGCTGGAAGATCTAGTGCTGAAGGAAGAATTGAATTCAAAATTCCTGTAGAGGCAACAATTTAAATCCCTAGAGGATTTGCGTAGTTCAGGCCTGGAGGGATAGATTTTCGAGGGAGGTCTCTCTCTGAGTGAGTCGACAGAGAGGTAAGACTTCCAGATAGATTTTTTCTAGTGTTGGAGGGAGCAATGCAACACCTTAAACAAAGAGGATTTTTTCTAGCGGGACAATTTTTTGTAGGCAGTTGATGGGTAGAAAGACGTCAGAGGGAAGAGAGAGACATTATAGATGGAATTCTTCCTCATAGGACTTCCAAACAAGGAGTCCAAATTCTTACTAGTTGAGAAGCAATGAAGAGGGTCAAATCTACAAGCTCCAGAAGGGAGTGTGTAGTCCAGTCCAGTGATGTGCAGAGGAAAGAGGAGGAAATTCAACATTTTTTATGGAGATGGCCACGAATGAGAAGAATCCATGGAAGAGCAGCAAATTATATCCACTTGCTACATATTTCTCACATGGATCAGTATCCTTGATACAACATCCCAACAAAATTTGTAGCAGGAGGATCACAGTGTCAACAAAAATAGCTAGTCATTCAAATGACAATTGCATAACTAGTTATAATCAGTTTCTAGAAGATAGTTGCACATCTAGTTGCAATGACACAGGCAATGTGAATTTCTTAGTTGTAGTATGCATGTGCATTTCTAGCTAGGAGATTCCCAACGCAAACCTTCACAATCCAGTTTCCAATGCAAGAGGACTGTGTGAGTTGCCAGGAGGGAGTAGAGAGATTTCCCATAAGGCGATCGATACTTAGAGGGAGTCTAATTTCAAAGGGAGCAACTATGGAAGCTAGTACTTCTAGATATGGGGCGATTAGACTCATTATTGTAGTAGTTACAACACCAGTGAAAAAGCATCAACATAACAGTAACAATCACAATATGAGTATCATATTTCGCGATGTTGACAACCATACCTCGAGGAGTGAGGTGGGGTGATTTGGTTTTGTAGCCCCAAAGAGCTACAATTGGGAAGGATCCTCGAGGATCCCACCTCTTACATTAATTCCTTGCTACAAGATTCCAGATCAGTAGTAGCAGGATGGACTAGTGTCAGTTGGTGAAGAGGAGTGCTTGAGTGACAATTGCAGTGGCTAGTAGCGCTAGATACTTAGTAGTGCAAAGAAAAGTTGGAAACAGTGCAGATGGCATAGAGTAGAGGTCAACAACAGCACAAAGGCTTCAGAGGGTTAATGTAGAGACTAGAAGAAGTCAGACTCTAGCAACGAGATACATCATACTGAACACCAGTTAATTAATTTGGGATATGTTTCCTTTGCTGATGCAGTAGCAACAACAATTGGAGAAGGTTGCAGTGAAGATAGTTGGTAGTGGCAGTACCAAAAACATCATGAATACATAATTGAGAGCGAGTTGCAGTACAGATGCAGTGTTGACAATGGTTGATCTAAACTTAAACAGGAATGCAACAACTTACAGACATAATCATAAACACAAAGATGCAGCAGAAAAACACTTCATTTCATTAATGGAAAAATATTGAACTATGCTTACAAACAAAATGGAAATAAGATAGATCAGGCGATGTTAGCTTATCTCTGAGGAGAGATGTGGCGGCTACATGCCTCTAAACTGTGTTACAATTAGGCTTAAAGGCCTATTTATTATTGAGAAACAATGGGAAACCCTAAACATCCAAAAACCTAACCATAGGAGATGAAGCACCAAACTTGTGGGTCTTGTTTGGGTAAGTTGGTACATCAACTTCCCGGAGTCGTAACTTTGGCATACAATCTCCGTTTGGCTATCATAATACCTCGTTTCGAAGGTCTTGAAGAGAAGGTCGAAGAAAAACTAGAAATATAGTTTGGGATGTCTTTGGTCTCTCAATTTTCCCTAAAAGCACCGTTTAGGGCCTCAAAACGGCTCCAGAATTTCAAGACTCGAAAAATGCCAAAAATAGTAAACTATGCTACAATTAAGGAAACTGAAAAATTGAAAGAGACAGTGTTGGGGGTCCAGGTGGAATAGGTAGGTGGCCACCAATATCCACCTAGATCATTCCTTATTAGGCCCCTATACTACTAGTGTAACCCCTTATGGTTATTAGTACAACCCCCTTATTATATTGTTGTAACCATGTAGTCCCCATATTGTTATTATTGTGCCCTTACATTATTATTGTTATGTCGGCTCTGATTATATTATGACCCCTTAGACTCCTATATATAGAAAGGAGGTCTTGTCATTTGTATCATTCAAGGTTGTTCAATTGTGTAATGTAAAAGAGGTTGCCCCTTGAAGAGGCTAAATTCTAAAGGTGTTCCAACTGTTCTTTTCTATCTTTTTGTGATTTGCGTTTCATAACATTTGGTATCAGAGATTTGGATTCTAGGGTTCACTGCTCCAAATAGTCACTGCATTTCTCTATAACTTTTTCTTCTTTCTTTTTCCTTTTTTTTTTTTTTTTTTTTGCGAAGTTAGAGCGAAAAAAAATTACTTTGAGATGAATTGCATTGAAACCTTGGGTCAAATTTCAGAGCTTTTCCGTGCTATATTTGCAAGAGTCTGATCTGAGGAAGTTGGTCTTTTTGCAGACTCCTGAATTACATTCCAAACAGGTGACCTGGGGAAAATCGTCATAAATTTCTCTCTGAGCATCAGATTGAAATTTCGTAAGAAGGGTATAGAAAGAGGACGGACTGTAGTTTCTTGAATATATTTTCAGAGCCAAAGGTAGAAACAGTGACACGTGGCAAGTCATACAAGTTTGCTCTACTGAACTAGTCTATAATTAGGTCACTATGGGAGATTTGGCATAACTCTTCCTTAGAGAATCCAATTTGGATCAGACTAGTGGCATTGGAAAGAGGACATAGAGGACTACTACAGGTCATATTTTCAAAACTTAAAGATCTGCAAGTACAGAGTTACAGTCATTTCAAGATCGAGCTCCTAAAATCAAGAAAAAGCAAGATGAGGAAGTTTGATGGCAAGGATCCAGTAAATTGGATATGTTAGATGGAGCAATATTTTGATCTACATGGTGTACCACTGTTATAAAAGGTATGTATTGCATCTTCATATTTAGAACCAGATCAATTTTTATGGTATAAAGGGCTTTGTTCTCGTAAAAAACTTGTTATGTGGTCAGTTTTCACGGAGCAAATGATAGCACATTATGAGGATACAAAGAGCAACACCTTCTTTAGAGCAACACCACAAAATTGGAAAGAGTAAAAGGGCTTTGTGACATACTAGAAAGTAAAATTATGGCAACAATGAATTCTACCCTCACAGCTATGAAGATGGAAGTGTTGTTTCTCCTAGCCTTCCACAACCTACAAGGGTTACACCACAACAATTGGAAGAAAAAAGAGAAAAAGGGCTTAGTTACAATTGTGATAGCAAATGCACTAAAGGTCATAAGTGTGCTGAGAAGAAATTATTTTACATAGAGTATGAAGAGGAGGAAGAAAAGGATCAAGAAACATCAAAAGAAGAGGATATATGCTAGGACCCAATCCCGGAGAAAGAATAAATGAATCAGACCATATCTTGTAAAGCATTGGAAAGAATTACTACTCCTCAAACTCTCAAGATAGAAGGACATATCAAGAAGAAAAAGGTGCAAGAATTGAAAGATCACATCGAGAAAGAAGAAATGAATCCAACCATATCTTGTAATTCATTGGTTGGAATTACCACTCCTCAAACTATCAAGATAGAAGGGCATATCAAGAAGAAAAATGTTCAAGAAGTCAAAGATCACATTGAGCATCAAGAAATGAATCCAACCATATCTTGTAAAGGATTGGAAGAAATTACCACCCCTCAAACTCTAAAGATAGAAGGACATATCAAGAAGAAAAAGGTTCAAGTAGTGGAAGATCACATCGAGCATCAACAACAAGTTCTCCAACTTTTAAAGGATAACGTCACTTTGGTGCAAAATCAAATGAAACAATAGGTAGATCAACATCATAGTGAAAAATGTTTTGATGTAGGCGATTGGGTATTTTTATTTCTACAGCTCAAGCAAGCTATTTATGAGAAGGAAATTTTGGAAATACTACATGCACTTAAGAAATGGCAACCTTACTGAACGGGAAGACACTTCAAGGTAAAAATGGATCATGATAGTCTGAAATAATTTTAGAAGAACTATTATCTTTAGAAGAATAGAAAAATGTGTCACAAATATGTTTGTTTATGACTTTGAAATCATCTATAGAAAATGGAAGCAAAATTTTGTTGTAGATGCACTCTCAAGAAAGGATGAGGATGTGGAAGCATTATTTTCTGTTATTTCTATTATCTAACCAGATTGGATAAATGAAGCAAGGGATAAATGGAAGAAGGATGAAGAAGTATGGATACTTATTCAAAATTTGAAAAATATCCCAATTCAAACAATAGTGCCAGAAATTAAAGAGGAAGGAAAAATCATATTGGAAGCTGGAGCAGTCACAGAAACAAGAACCCGAAAACTATGGAATTGATCAATTTCAGAGCATCTCATCAAGTGGAAGAACTTACCCGCTGAATATTCCACATGGGAGGACAATAATTTCATACAGCGGCATCAGGAACTACTCAAGCGTTGAGGAAAACACCTTTTGAAGGATAGGGGCATGTTAGGCCCCTATACTACTATTGTAATGCATTATTGTTATTAGTACAACCCCCTTATTATATTGATATACCCATGTAGTGCCCATATTGTTACTATTATGCCCCATAGAAGCCTATTATTATTATTATGATTATCGTGCCCTTACATTATTATGTTTATGTCGGCTCTAATTATATTATGACCCCTTAGACTCCTATGTATAGAAATGAGGTCATCTCATTTATGAATTGTTCATTTATGTAATGTAAAGGAGGTTGACCCCTCGAAGAGGCTAAATTCTAAGGTGTGGATCTATCTTTTCTATATTTTGTGAGTTGGCTTCATAACATACTTTAAGGGATATTATTTTTCCTGCTATATGTTTGGTAACAAAACCATTAACTACTATAGAGGGAATATGAAAAATATAATATGTTATGCTTGTAACAAGTTTTGGCATATAGAAAAAGAATGCAGGAGAAAAATTCAGCCAAAACACCAAAAGGAGCAAACATCATCACACTTCACGGTATGGAAGAATAAACAACTAGAAGTATGTGGCATAGCTCAGTATACAGACAGAACAAACTCAGGAGAAACTGAGAGTATATGTGAGCTTGAAGCTGCACAACTGCGTATATGTTGGTTTGATGAAGAAGCTATGGGACCAACTCAGGAAAAGGAGTTTGATATGGTTCAGTCAATTATCAATCATCTTTTCTATTCCAATAGATGATGATTATAGTCTGTTTATGATATGTGGACATGATTTTGACCCTCATAAGTTGTTGATGACTTGATATATAACTAGTTGATGATGATCTTTACTAATATATCCAATGATCAGATTTGACCGTAAATAGTTGGCACAGGTTCAGGGGGAGAATATTCTATTCTTCTAATAATGCATTGTTGGCATTATGTTCAGAGGTCTTTGGTACTTATGTTGTTGAAGTGTTTAAATGATACATCATGCTATGTTGTCATTATGACTTTCCTATGACAAAGTCTCAGATGATACTTGTATTGCTTGGGGATACATAGTTGTTATTTAGATCAGATTTATGGATGATAGTGGATGACCTTTTTATGATGCATACAATACATATACATGGTGATCTTCATAAGCAAAAGGGGAATTACAAATCTTGAGTACACAACTTCATTATTTGATGAAGAGTCACTCATTTCTTTTATTTTGTTGTCATCATGCCTTCAAAGTTGCATAAAATTCATATGGTGTAGTTATGATGTAGAATTCCTATAGTTCTTGGCTCTAACATGGTTAAGGATTGTAGTTGGCATAAAGAAAGCTTGACAAATGACTATGAGCTTATGGTTTTCTAGATACATATTTCCATCTCTTTGATGGATACACATTATGTTCGATACATTGATGATTACTTAAGTTGCATATTGATAAATATTATTGGTTGGTGAAGAGAATGGTGTTATTGTAGGTCTCATGAAGACATATCTATTTGAGGAAATGGATATTCGAAGACATGGCTTACTTAGTCACATAATGATGATTACTTCTTACTTTATGATGATAGGCTTGATACTCACATATGTTGATTATCATGGTTGATGCTTATCTCATGTGAGATGTTCCTTAGTGATGATACATGGTTGATATATTGACAATTGTTGTGGAAAGATCATGTAGTTATTGTTGATGATTTTTTGATCATAGATGATGACTATGGTGTTTTCACATACATATGATATGTTTTTATGTTGCTACTTGGAGATATGACATATTCATAGTTAATTTATCGAAGGTTATGATAAGGCTCTTTCTACTAAGGAAATAGAGCAAGTTGATCGTGATAAGATCTAGAGGATGAGTTCATATCTATATGCGGCATACTTTATCATAGGTTGATCATATTTACATTGTCATATATCGGGAACTAATGATGGACATATAAAGGTTTCTGGTCTGGATGTTGTTGACATATGATTATGGAGCAGATCATATATGGTGTATGATAGTTGTTGATGACTATCATTGTCTTGTTTAGATCTTTGGTATTTTTATAGATGTCATGTATATCATTTGATGTAAAGGTCATACAAAGGCGAACATTATGTCTTTGTCTATCATAGCCTTTTAATGAGTCTTTTTTGGTCATACAATGTAATTTGTAACCCCACTGTGCATGGGAAAGATGAAGTAATAATTGCTATATTTCAGTCATGAATAAATAATTGGTATATCCCCACTTGGTTGGGAGATTGATGTATGTATGATTCATTTCTGATATGAATTTCATACTCACATAGTTGAGTTACAGATTCATGTTATTCTTTTAAAAGATATATTTGTAGACTGTACATGTGCTCAAGGGGAGAATGGATGGTATAGTGCATCTCAGCATGTACAAAGGGGGAGTTTAATCAGAGAATTTAGCATGTGCCTAGGGGGAGCATGGTGATTGTTCATATTTAGTTGTTCACATATGAAATTATTCATTTTGGTCAGCCCTTTACCCTTGATATCAAAGGAGGAGAGTATAATCCTCCTCCCTTATCCCTTGATGTCAAAGGGGGAGAGTATTTTGGTGTTACTTTTTATCTCTAACAGTTTCTACATCTTGAAATAATCAACACCAACATGGTTGCCATCAAGTCCAAAGGGGGAGATTGTTGGCATTATGGTACATGTGTTGTACATGATGGAAACCCACTTATAGTAGGACAACTCACTTGTATATGGTAACTAGATGAATCTACAAGAGAGATATCAAATGTGACAAAATGCAGGGAAATTCAAAGGAATCGGTTAAGAAGTAATGTATAATGGAAAATCACATTATAATAGGTCTATTCAGAGGGAAAAAAGTAATGGTACAAAATAATAGGATTAAGGAACAAAGGACTACATATCAGAATCAAGAAGTTGAATAAAAAGGACATTTTCAGGTATGTTAAGTTGTATATGTGGGTTCACTATACAGAAAGAGTGTGTACACATAGGAACATTGTAGAAAAAGATCGTATATGTATGGACACACTTTCATAGAAAAAAAGTGTGTATGGGATGAAAATTTAAGGAAATTAAGGTGAAAGAATACCAAGGGTCAATACCATGGTATTTCCCCACAACATTGAGTGGAGTAACAACTATTTGATACCTTCCAAGAATACCACAAATCCAAAGTGTGGTTTTGCTTGGTGGTATTGGTCCGAGGTTTTTGTTCCGAGGTTTTTGGTCCGAGGTTTTTGGTCCTAGGTATTTGGTCCAAGATATTGGTCCTAAGTGGTTTTGGTTCAAGGTATTGACAAAGGATCTATGTATATAAGGAGGAGAAGGTCAAAGGGCGAAGTGCAAAAATAATGAATATCTTATGAAGTGATAGATCAAAAGAAAATATGCATGTTGTGGGTTTCTGATGCTTTGCTTCATGTAGACTAAGTATGCATCTGAGTGTTTTCTGATGGATGCGATCTAATGATGGATCGGGATCATAATGACTTATCATTATGTCATCTGATAATGGATGGACTAGATCTGATTGCTAAAAAGTGTTTTATCCTTTATATGTGACGATCTGGGTATGTCTGAAGTCCGAAATTGCAACAAAGTTATAAGTAAGCATTTGCAAATCTATACACTAGTTCACTTTGGTGAAGGTGTGTATACACGCTATTTCGACTCTTCCAACTTGCCTATGCAAAAGAAAAGCTTGATGTTCAAGGATGACTGATTGATCAGATCATTGATGTTATTTTACTATTGTCTATCAAAGAAGTCTTCTTAGATCTGAAATTAAAACTGAATGAATGAAGAGGTTGTCTCTCATTGATTAATTGATTGAGAAAGAGGGGTGATCCTTGTTATTATCTCCTTAGAACTTTGTAATATGACAGTAGATATTCAGAATGTCAGCGATTGGTACAATTTGTGGTTCAAAGGTTTTATGATTCAGTATCTTTAGAGGTATCCGCAGGTTGGGGAAAAGGAAGTAGCATAACATGAGTGTTTGCTTCATGAAAGGAGCGTACACATTCTAACACATGTCGTTTGAGGTTACAGTTATTTCTAGTTATTGATGCAGTATTCTAGGTTTACAACTGTGTACTGGTTACAATGATATGTTTGTTCTAGTTGATTGGTTTGAATGAATGGTTGATTCAGTTGTGTTAGAGGTTCAATGACTATTTGATTAAGTTGTGTCAAAATTTCAGAGTTTTTAGTGATTTATTATTCCATTTATATCATAGATTTATGATTGGGTTTCAGTTATATCAACGATTGATTAGGTTTCAGTGATTGGTTGATGTAGATGTATTTGATGGTTGTATTGCAGTGGGGATTGATTTTAAGCTTCAATGTTACTAATGGGTCCAGTATGAAAATTTGATGAAACGTGGCCTTCATATTGTAGTATTGTGTAACAACAGTGTTCAGTGTGAAAATTAATGAAACGTGGTCCCTAGAGGATATTGAGGGCTGGAGCCTTCAGTGATGAAGTCAAATCTTCCTGCCAGTAGTGGTTGGTGATTTGATCAGGGGGTTAGAGCTCCCTTCTAGTAAAAGAGTCAGAATGAGTGAGGGTTGTAGCCTTTTGTAGGTTAGAGCCTACATACTAGTAAATATATCGGCTAGTACAAGAACTAGGTGGTTGTAGCTCCTTTCTAGAAGAAGCTAGAGAATTAGAGAAGGTTGTAGCCTTCTGCAGGTGTGTTACTATGTATTGGCATGAGTCTGCACTAGTACAATATTGTAAATATATTTTCTTATTATTAAATGAAGACAGAGACAACAATAGCAGGTGGTTTTCACCCACATTTGGTTTCCATCTTAAATCTTGGTGTTCATGTATGTTTCTTATGTGTGATGGTCTATTCTGTTATTACTGCACATGGTTACTATTTAATGTTTAATAGAATAGTGATGCACTGATTAAAGATCAACATATGATGAATTAACTAAATCATAAGTTCATTGGATATACACGGTTGCCTTATGAACAATTGCGTGCACATGCAAGTTCCCTTCCCTCAAGTAGCATATATAAATCTGATTATGGAAATGAAAAAGTTATTGATTTGTAGATACTAATTCACTCCCCCCCTCTTAGTACTATTTTCAACGAAGCAATATTTTGATCTACATGAGGTGCATCTGTTACAAAATGTACATATTACATCTTTATATTCAGAACTGAATCAATTTTTATTGTATGAAGGGCTCTGTCCTCATAAACCACTTGTTACATGATTGATTTTCATGGAGGAAATGATAGCACATTATGAGGATACAAAGAGAAACACCTTCTTTAGCGATTTGATAAACCTCAAACAAAAGGGTTTAATGGCAAAGCACATTGAGGACTTTAAAAAATTAAATATAAGGGTAAATGATATTCCAGAGAAGCAAATGATTGATGTCTTCATATGGACTTTAAAGGATAACATTCAACATGAGTTTCATCTTGGGAACTTGATTCATTGGTGAAGGCATTCAAGTTGGAAAGAAAAAATGAAAGATGAATTATGGAAACAAGGAATTCCACCACTCAAATATAAATATGGAACTATTTTTACTCCTAGCCTTCCACAACCTACAAGGTTTACACCACAACAGTTGGGAGAAAAAAGAGAAAAAGGGCTTTGTTACATTTGTGATAGCAAATACACTAAAGGTCATAAGTGTGCTGAGAAGAAATTATTTTACATAGATTGTGAAGAGGAGGAAGAAAAGGATAAAGAAACATCAAAAGAAGAGGATACACACGAGGAACCAACCCTAGATAAAGAATAAATGAATCCAATAATATCTTGTAAAGCATTGGTAAGAATTACCACTCCTCAAACTCTAAGGATAGAAGGACATATCAAGAAGAAAAAGGTTCAATAAGTGAAAGATCACATCGAGAAAGAAGAAAATAATTTGAACATATCTTCTAATTCATTGGCCAAAATTTCCACTCCTCAAACTGTCAAAATAGAAGGACATATCAAGAAGAAGAAGGCAATAGTGTTGATTGTTTTGAGTAGTACTCATTAATTTATTCACTGTAAGATAGCCAAGGAATTAAATTGCTCTATATATCCAGCACCAGAGTGTCAATTGATGGTTGCAAATGGAGGAACCATAAATTTCCCTCGAAAGTGCCATCATATCAAGCTATACATGGGTGAATATGTATTGAATAGCCCAATTCTTTCCATTTCAATGGGTGGTGTTACTGTTGTACTAGGAGTCCTATGGCTACAATCCTTGGGTACAATAGCTTTTAATTTTCATGAAATTTTCTTCAGAAAGAAATGAAGTTGAATTAAGTGGTATCACAAGGAAACCAAGAAAGATAATCATCTCTAACAGAATGATAAAGCTTCTAAGAAAGAAAAATGAGGCATAATTGCACAATTATCTTCGCTAGAGGTTCCAACATCCAAATCATCTATTTCTACAAATCTCCAAAAAGTCTTAGATAATCCTTCCAAGGTATTTGAGACTCCCAAAGGCCTCCCACATATTCATGACAATGATCATTATATTCATTTGATTCCAAGAAGTGTTCCTCTCAACATCATGCCTTATAATAATCCTAATGCCTAAAAGAGTGAAATTTAACATGTCATTGCAGAAATGCTAGAGGATGCTATAATTCAGCGTAGTCAAAGTTATCTCTCGGCTCTACTAGTATTGATGCACAAGAAGGATGGGTCATGGTGCATGTGTTTGATCATAGAGAGCTCAACAACCTCACTATTAAAGATAAATTTCCATTCCTCTCACTGTTGAATTATTGAATGAATTGCATGGATTAATTTACTTCACCAAGTTTGATCTTCATTCAGGATATCATCAAATAAGAATGAAGATTGAAGACATTCTGAAAATAACGTTATTGAAGAAAGATGCATTTTCATGGACTCCAGAAGCAATGAAGGCCTTTGAACATCTTAAAGAGATAAAGTGCCAAGCACCGATGTAAGCTATGCCACACTTCACAAAAACCTTTATTGTGGAATATGATGCATCAAGAAATGGAATCAGTGATGGTTTAATAAAAGAAGAAAGAGCCATTGATTTCAAAAGTCCTCTAATCAAAGGAAATTATTTACACAAAGCTATTTATGAGAAGGAAATGTTGGCAAGACTACATGCACTTAAGGAATTCCAATGTTACATAATGAGAAGATCTCAGTTCAAACAATATTGCCAGAACTTGACGAGAAAGGAAAAATCATATTGGAACCTAGTGAATTCACAAAAACATAAACGTGACAGCTATGAAATCGATCAATTTAAAAGCATCTCATCAAGTGGAAGAACTTACCCACTAAAGATTCCACATGATAGGACAAGAAGTTTATACAGAAGTATCAAGAACTACTCAAGTGTTTGAGGACAACACTTTGTTAAGGAGAGGGGCATGTTAGGTCCCTATACTAATACTCTAACCCCTTATTAGTACAACCCCCTTATTATATTTTTTTCCATCTAGTCCCCATATTGTTATTATTTTTCCCCATAGAAGCCCACTATTGTTATTATTGTGCTCTTACATTATTATTGTTGTGTCAACTCTGATTATATTATGACCCCTTAGACTTCTATATATTGAATGGAGATCTTGTTATTTGTATCATCCAAGAATTATTCATTTGTGTACTGTAAAGGAGGTTGCCCCCTCGAAGGGTCTTATTTGGAAGGCGTTCATCTCTCTTTTTTATATTTTTGTGAGATGCTTTCATAACATCTCAATAATTTTTTGTGGTTAGAAGTATTCAAATAGCATTCAACTCTAAAACTCCAAGTAAGGAATATCATTGCTACAGTTAAGCTGTCTTTGCCGATATTTCTCAAAATTCTATGCCAATTAGTTGAATAGAGTTGTGTTGATTATAAATCACATAATTGAGCTAATTAGCTGTATATTTAAATTGTGGGTTGTTACATATTGTATTAGAGCAGGTTCAAATCTATGTGATGTCAAGGTAAAAGTTTGAGAAAATACTTAATTAAATTCATCAATAATTTTTCTTGCAATGTCGCCAAGAATTTTAATGAAAATAAATCTCAGAAATAAATACAATTTTTATCTTTTTC